>PVJC01021399.1:16814-28376 GCA_004026665.1 Murina feae
GCCCCGGGCTGAGGGTGAGACCTCAGGAACACAGCCCCTGGCCTCCGGGTGCACTGGCCGCCCCGGGAGGGGCACCAGGCCAAAGGCTGACCTGGGACCGGGAGATGCCTGCACTGACCGAGGCGGGGGCGGGGGGTTCGATCCATCAGAGAAAAACTCTAACTTAGAAACAGGAAACTTTTAAAAAAATATATTTTTATTGATTTCAGAGAGGAAGGGAGAGGGGGAGAGAGGGAAACATCCATGATGAGAGAGAATCATGGATCGGCTGCCTCCTGTACTCCCCCTGCTAGAGATCGAGCCCACAACCCAGGCTTGTGCCCTTGACCAGAATCGAACCCAGGACCCTTCAGTCTGCAGGCCGACACTCTGTGCACTGAGCCACACCAGCCAGGGTCAGGCAGGAAACTCACTGGATGTCCTTCCCCACGCCCTGTCTGGCCCGCTCCCTGCACCCCCCCCCCCCATCATTTCACTTTCAAATGTTTGTAAATCGCTCAGATGAGACGGTGGCGGGTCTTTGTGAGTCTGCGTTCCTCCGATGACTGCTGCGTCCGAAGTTGCCGCTGCCATTTCCCCCTGAGTTTTCCTTCCATGTTTGGATGAGTCGCTTCGTCACTTCGGCTGCCTTCTCTCCTCCTGTCTGTGCCCCCCCCCGCCCCACCCGGGAGGCGCTGAGCAGCGTCGGCGCCTGGTTTGCGTGTTTGTCACCATCACGTCGGCTGGTCTCTCCCTTCCTGACGGAGCCGCATCCTCAGCTCTGGCCGCAGGGAGGCGTGAGGTGGAATATAAGACGTCCCTCACTGCCCAGGATGGCAGACACTATCCCACGTCTTCTTGCTTCCTTTTTAAAAAAATTAAATATATTTTTATTGACTTCAGAGAGGAAGGGGGAGAGAGAGAGAGAGAGAGAGAGAGAGAGAGAGAGAGAGAGAGAGAGAGAGAGAGAAACATCCATGAGGAGAATCATGGGTCGGCTGCCTCCTGCATGCCCCACACTGGGGATCGAGCCCCCAACCTGGGCCTGTGCCCTGGACCAGGAATTGAACTGTGACCTCCTGGCTCACAGGTTGATGCTCAACCACTGAGCCTTGCTGGCCGGGCCCAATCTTCCTTCACGGATAAAACTTGTGGCTGTACTTCTCACTCTTGGCACTTGATCCAGCGCAGGGCCCCGGGTAAAGGGCTGGTTTTCCGCCGTCAGTTTCCCGGCCGCACCTGTTGTCCTGAGCAGACCTGCCACGCCGGAGGTCTGGTTCTGAGCTCCGTTCCCCACGACAGGCCCCACGGTCCTGTCCCCGGGGCTTGGTGTCGTCTCGCGCTCTTTGGGCTGAGCCCTCGGCCTGGCTCCTCCTTCCAAAACGTATCAGCACCTGCCACCCTCCTCCCATGGCGTCCACGCGGGAAGTCGTAGAGGCCCCGACAGGCCGAGGGGGTGCCGATCGGAGCCGAGTCGTGCCGAGTGAGGAAGTGCCGGCGTCAGGTGAGGAGTCCGTCAGGGACACCTGCGTCCCCTCTGGGCGTCTTGTCTATGCTCCTCGATGGGGACCGGCACCTCCCGCGACGCCCTGCATGTGCTGCGCGAGCCTGAGGCCGGGTCTCGGCTTCCTGGGCGCTCGAGTGGCGCCTGGTGTTTGTGCCTGACTCTCCCTGCCACTCGGGAGGAATGCTGGGGTGGCCGGGAGCTGGTCTTCGATCTGGAGCTCACGGAACGTCCACTCCTGTTATTCTGCTGTGGAAAGTGTCTGTTCGTCGTGCAGGATCCATAGAGACGGCCATCGCACGGGCCATCTGTCTCCTGTTCCCTCCGTCTGTATTTCGTTTTTATTCTGACAGATAGCGGGAGGTGGAGTCCTTCCCTTTGACCCTCCGATGCCTTATTTCTCGTTTGGGCGGCTGCGGCAGGACTTCAGGGCGCACTGACCGTTGGGGGGTGGGGGTCGGGGGGCCTCACCTGCGCCTGGTCACTGAGAGGTGCTCCGACCCGCAGACCCTTCACGGGTGACCGAGGGGTCTCCGTGCTCCCAGCTCCTGGCAGTTCAGAAGGTCAGGACGTGCTATCCTGGCTCGGACACGTCCGAACCTGCTCACTTCCCCTTATCCATGCCTGGGGGTTGATCGATTTTTCTGAATTTAAAACTTTCCTGCGTTCCTGGGGTAAACAGTATTTGGTTAGGATGTACTTTTCCCAACATTGGGTTATGAGAACTTTCAAGCAGGTAGAAACATTGAACTGTACGGTGAATTCGTACACACCCACATCTCCAAGAATACATTACTGATGAAGTGTACTGATATTTCACACCCTTACATTTGCGAGGTGCTCGGGGGATCTGCAGCAGGTGTGTCAGGTAACAAAATGGACTGTGGGACCTGCCTGAGGGTGTGAGGGGGACACGGTGGATTCAGGGAGAAGAGGTGAGAAGCCCACCTCACAGCAGGGGTAGAGCCCATCGATGTTTAAATGCTTCCAGCTTTCTGCTCCCGGAAGGAGAGCCGCAATGGGCTCTGAAGGCTGCGCTCCTCTTTTCAAACACAGTGAGCAGGTCTCTGAGAACAGTCTGAGGCCACGCGATCCTGAGTAGACGGTCACCCCGAGCCTCTTGTTGCCCCTCCAAACCACACTGCTGTGCACACTGCTGTGCTGTGTGGCTCAGAGTATGTCATCTGCGTGTCACTTCCCTGCCTCATGGTGGCCCCACTCGCTGTCCCCAGAGAGCCCCGGGCTGCCGTGCAGGGAGGGGAATCTAAATCGAGCCAGGGTTCTGGGGAGTTAGAGAAAGATGAGCTCGAAGGCCCTCAGCTGTCACCATGGTTAAATGTGAACAGTGTCGTCTAACGGGAACCTCCGCTGGCATCACGGACGCAGTTATGTAAGATGTTAACATCAGGACAAGTTGAGCAAAGAGGATCTTGGAACTCTGCGTGCTGTTTTGAAACTTTAAGAGTGAAATAGAAAATAAATATTTTTTTAAATGTCTAGTCATTAAAATAAGCAGGAATATAGTAGCATATGCCCCATAACCAAGAGAAAAACTAATAATTAGAAACAGACCCACAAATGACACTATTGACAGAAATACAAGAAATGAATGGTGAGGTAACTAATGTAAATATAAGTGATATTATCCAAAAGGCAGAAGAAACCACAAATGGGATAAGGAGAACAATGGGAGATATAACAAAGGCTCAAAATTAATTTCTGAAAGATATAAAAATCCATAAACTGAAATGGGAAAAATGCAATAAATGGGATTAACAGCAGATTAGATACTGCAGAAAATTGCTTCTAAAAATAAATGAGATCTTTTAAGAGAACAATAGAATCATCTGAAATTATATATAGAAAAAACATTAATAGAGCAACAATGATCAATGAGATATAGTATGTTAGGCTAACATACATGCCATTGGAATACCTGAGGGGAGGAAAACAAAATGAAGGACAAAAAGTATCTGAAGATATAGGTGCTGAAAATATTCAAAGTTTTATTTGAGAAAACTCTATAAACTCACAGAGTCAAGAATATCAATGAACCCCAAGCAGAGAAAAATACCAAAGTCTATCATAATCAAACTGCTGGAGTGACACATAGAAAATCTTCTAAGCAGTCACAGAATAGAAGACAAATTATCAAAGGTAAGTATATACAGAAAAGGTATCATCAGAAACGACCTAAGGCAGAAGGCAATGGAGAGACTTCTTGAAAGTACAGAAGGGAGAAAATTGTCAACCTAGAATTCTATACCCAGCAAATGTTCCCTCAAAATAAGGCAAAACCAATAATTTTTCAGCCAAAATAAAAGTTGAGCAAATCTATAGCCAGCAGACCCACTCTATCATCACTATCAAATACCGTATTTTCTGGCATATAAGATGACTTTTTAACCCAGGAAAATCTTCTCAAAAGTCGGGGGTCATCTTATACGCCGAGTATCATCTTATAGGGCGGGTGCTGAAACTTCTGAGCTGGACTGGAAAATCTGCAGTCGCCGCTTATGGTGGGGGGAGCTCAAAAACAGCCGCACTTTTGAATGGAGCTGGACAGAGGCTGCAAGTGTCTCCGGTCGGCTACTTTTGGTGCCGCATACGGTCTCTGTCTGGACTTTTTAACCCAGGAAAATCTTCTCAAAAGTCGGGGGTCGTCTTATACGCCGGAAAATACAGTAACATTCTTCACACAGAACGAAAATTACACGAGATGGGGACACGGACCTACACAGAAAAACGAAGGATACCAGGAATGTTCACGGTATGGGTAAATATAGAGCATTTAAATTTTTTTTCTAAATGTCACACATAATTAACTCCTCAAGGAAAGTAGTAACGATATGTTAAAAAGCTGTAGAGCCGAGAAAGTGAAATTTGGGACAACAGCACGAAGAGCAGAAGCCAAGGGACGGACGCCATCGCGGCGTTCGCACGTGTATGAAACGTGGGATTATTGGAAGGCGTTTGGATAAGTGGGAGATGTACATTGTAAACGAGAGCATCCAGTAAAGAAAAGGGGTAGCGAATAAGATCACGCTGAGGGCCACGTGGATATTTGAAAACATTTAATTTGAGACAATAGAAAAACAGAACAATGAAGAAATGAGACAAATCAGACAATAAATAGCAAACGATATATTGAAACAGAACCGTATAATCATATTAAATATCATCACATTAAACGTAAATGGCCTAAACATTCCAATTAAAAGTAAAAAATTGTCAGATTGGATTAATAAAAATGAAGGCTCCAATATATCAGACCTCAAGAAACTCATCTGAAACACAAAAAGCATAGATAAGTTAAAAGTAAGAGGTTGGAATCAGGCACATTATGTAAATATCAATTTAAAAAGGCAGAAAATAAAGGTTTATTTCAGAATTAGAAATATTGCCATGCCTGGCCAGCACAGTCAGTGTTTGAAGTGGTTGAGCATTGACCTCTGAACCAGGAGGTCAAAGTTTGATTCCCAGGCGGGGCACAGGCCCGGGTTGTGGGCTTGATCCCTAATGTGGGCGTGGCAGGAGGGAGCTGATCCATGATTCTCTCTCATCATTGATGTCATTCTCGTTCTCTCTCTCTCTCTCTCTCTCTCTCTCTCTCTGTCTCTCTCTCTCTCTACCCCTCTCTGTCATCAATAAAAATATATTTAAAAAGAGAAATCTTACCATGGATAAGGATGAACATTTGATAATGATAAAGGAGTTAATTCTTCAAGAGGGCACAGTGATCTTAAACTTGTCTGTACTTATAATCGCAAAATACACATCCTTTTTATGTGCACATACATTAGTAATGAGAGACCATATCTGAGCTATAAAACAAGTCCCAATGCAACTGAAAGGATTGAAATCATACAAAATATGAGTTCTAACTATAAGAGAATTAAACTAAAAATCAATAGCAGACAACACCTGAAAATTCCCAAATATTTGGAACCTAGCCTATGAATGTCTAAATAACATATGGATCAAAAAATAAATTGCAGAAGAAATGAGAAAATACTTTGAATAAAAACACGATAGTTAGAAACTTGTGGGACACAGTGATGCAGGGCTTAGAGGAAAACCTGTCAGAGTAAATTCTTATATTAGAAAAGAAATGTCAGATTAATCATCGCTTCTCCCTTCTGAATGAATGATAAAATGAACAAAAAAATTAAGCGGAAGGAAATAACAAATATAAGAGCAAACAGTAAATAAAATAGAAAACAAAATAGAGAAATAACCATAAGACCAAAATCTGTTCTTGAAAAGCATTATTGATAAACCTCTAGCCAAAAAGCAAAGAAGAAAAGGGAGAAGATACAATTCCCGACGTCTGATACGAAAGAGGGACATCACTGCTGAGCCTGCAGACGGCGGTTGGATAGCAGGGATGCCGTGCGTGGCGTTAGGGGATACATTTGAAAACTAAGGCAAAAGGGATAATCGAGGGAGGTGGGTGTGGGGCGGAGAGGGTCACATGGGGGAGGAAGGGGGACAACTGTGATACTGTCAACAATAAAGACACATTTTTAAAATAAAATCTAAGAAAATAAATTTTAAAATAAATAAATAGACCTGCAAGAAGAAAAGGGAGGATACTAGTAACTACAAACACAACGGCATGAAGCGCAAGCTATCGACGCCCACGTAAAAATAAACAGGTTTATTTTCATCAATTTATAGTGGTCTTTATCATCCATAGATGAGTGAGGACATGTGGTATTTTTCTTTCATTGACTGGCTTATTTCACTTAGCATGATACTCTCCAGTTCCATCCATGCTGCTGCAAATGGCAAAAATTCCTTCTTTTTTTACAGCAGCATAGTATTCCATTGTGTAGATATGCCACAGTTTTCTAATCCGTTCATCTGCTGATGAGCACTTAGTTTTATACTATAAGCAATAAAAAATAAATAAAAAAAAGAATAAACAGGTGCCGATGACACATTTTTCTACATAGAATGCCCAAAGGAGACGGCAAGAAGCTATAAGAACTGGCAAGTGAGTTTGACAAGATTACAGCCTGCAAAAGTCAATGTACAAAAACAAACTGGACTTCTACCTCCTGGCAATGACCACGGGAAATGGAAATTTAAACAATTCTACAGAATGAAAAAGGATAGCACACTTAATAATCCATGTAACCCCCCAAAAGTGTGGGACTCATATGCTGAAAACAACAAGGCTTTGCAGAGACAAAGGAACGACCTGAGCAAATGGCGAGAGACGCTGCATTCAGGAATCGGTGGGGTCAGGACTGTTAGAATGACCGTTTTCCTGAAACTGATCTACAGAGCCTGACAATTCCAACACAAAACATCCAAGAATCTCTCTGTGGAAACGGACAAGCTAGGGGAGACCAACAGCCCTTGGTGCCAATCCAGCGCCCACAGGAGCCCCACATTTGGGGTGCAAACAGAAGGAAACGTCACTCGGTGCAAAACAGCTCAGCTGTGAGACAGGGCCAGAGGGGAGCTGCTTGTATGAACAGAAGTCCCCGCCCCTGGCCCCTGATTGGTCAGTCCTCATGCAGATGAGGACTTCAATCCTCACAGTTTGATTGGTCCAAAAGGCATCCCGATGAGTCAGGATACCGCCGTTTTGGTTGGTCATAGCTGTGCGGTTTTATTGGTTGGAATAGGAGTCCATGCTCCCCTATCAGGCCGGCTCGGAAGGCAGCCAGTTCAGTGCCCAGCAGGCTGGTGGGCCCTGCGTAGATGTGGCTGCTATAGACGTTTGGGGTTTTTTGTTGTTTTATCTCCATTGGAGCCCCGTAAGCCACCACCAGGAGCCCTTCTCACCAGGTGTCCTCTTCCTCGGGGTCCCTCTGGTTATGTGGAGAGTCAGAGGACCTAGAGTAGCTGAAACGATGTGAGAAAGAAGGAGACGGCTGGAAGGGTACCCTGCGTCTGAGGCGGATTGTAGAGCTGCAGTCGCTGGGATGGGCTGGTGCTGGCGAGGGCTGGACCCGCACCCCATGGAGCAGCATCCACACACCACCCGCATCGGGTCGACTCATTTCAGGCAAGGCAGCCGGGGCAGTTCAGTGGGGACGACGGGCTTTTCAGAAAAGGATGCTGGGAGAATCGGGCAACTCAAACACACACACAAAAAATAATAATATAACAAATAAAATTGACCCTTACCTCACACCATACAAACAAAAGCTCCAAGTAGGTCTTCAATCTGAGTATACGAATGAAAACCGTAAACGTAAGATGCTACAGTAGGAAAATCGTGGTGACACGGGGCCGGGCAAAGTATAAACGGGGAAAAGGCGTTGCTAACATTACAGGCATGTTCGTTCCTCAAAAGACACCGAGGAGAACTGAACGGTGGGCCACCCCGGGGAGACCCCTCTCCCGTCAAGGACCTGGGAGCAGGCGCCTGGGAAACAGAAGACACATCTCCCTCCCCAGGTCCAGAGGCAGGTGCCCCAGCCAGAGTGGCGAGTGCTCTGATGTCGCCCCATTTAATCTTGTAGTCAATGCTCATCTCTCAGGCGTTCGAGCCTCTCACCAGATGGACTCCTTGGCTGGAGGGTCCTAGTGGAGAGGCCGCCCCCCCCAACCCCTGGCCCCTGGGCTGTGCTTCCCCACGTCATCGAGGCAAAGGGGACCGGTGAACCTGGGTCCCCTCACCCACCTGGATGTCTGCCAGCGCAGGGACCCCCCACCAGGCCGGGCCCTGCCCTCCTGGTTGCCCCTTGCTGGCCCGGCTGGGCCGGGAGGCAGCTGGACCCACGCTCGGGGCGCCTTGGAGGCAGTCGGTGTGGCTCTCCTGGCAGAACTCGCAGAAAAAAATAACGTGCTCTTTCTAAGGGAGTCCGCTGAGCATTTTACAGCTCTCCCCCCAGTCGGCCAAGCCATTTTCACAACATAAAACAAGCAGGAAGCGTAATTATTTCAAGGTGCCCTTCACCTCCGACTCACCAGAGGCTCACAGCTTAGGGGTTTTTAAAAATATATATATTTAAAGCAAATATTATTGCAAATGACTACTCTGTAATTTGGATTAATTGCTTTGGTTTCTTCTGGAAATAAAATCTTTAAGGCAAACCCATAAAAACCCTGGAGCTGTTCCTGCAGCGGCCTGTCTAACACGGATCCCGAGGCTGCCCTGCAGGGACCTCGGGGGTCAGAGTCCCGACGGGGCCACAGACCTTGGAGGAGGCTGGGCCGCTCCCAGCACTGCCCGCCCCCCAGGGCAGCCTGCCCCCCACCACGGGGCCTGTAATACCCGGCTGGGGTGATGCCTCGTGTGCCTCAGGCATGCATGGTCTCAGGCCCTCCACTAGGAAGGGTCCAAGAAGGACCCTGCCAGGTTCATGGCCGTGCCCTCCACAGGATGAGGTCAGAGGCTCCTCCGGACCCCGCAAGCTCCGCGTCAGGGATGCGCCTCCGGGAAAGCACGCGGGTGTGGATCTGGACAGAGCTGGGCGCGGGCTACGGCCATGGTCATATGGGTGTGGATGTGTTGAGGGGGAAGGGCGTGCAGAAAAGGCGGATAGATGGGCAAACCCCACTCTGGTGCCACCCTGGAGGCTGCCTGCCCACCTCCTGGGGCATCTGGGACTTGACCCAGCCAGACCCTGCCTCAGGGAGGGTGCGTGTCCATCTGGGGCCGTGAGTTGGGTGAGCATGTGCGATGCTCCAGGGGGCGTTGCAGGAAGATGAGGAGGGGGCAGAGCCGCCCAGGTGTCACCTGGGGCCCCGGAGAGAAGTGTCAGCAGAACAAGGCCCACAGGACAGTGACCGGCAGGGCAGGGCATGGGTGTCATGTGACCGCCGTTGGCCTGGTCCCTTCAAGCCATCGTCGCATCCGTTCTGAGCAGCAACCCTGAGAGCTGGGCGCGCATCCCTCTCCTGGGTTCTGCCCCGGGGCCCCAAGGCCAGGAGGGGACAGGTGGGGCGGGGCTGCCTACAGGTGCAGGCGAATGGGTGGGGGGGCCGTTCCTGGACTCCGGGGACCCTGCCTGGGCCGAGGGCAGGCACAGGGCCTGAAGCCGCCTGGTTGCCCCTGCAAACAGCTGGGCCCGCTGTCGCCAGTGCTCCGTGACCTTGAACAAATCCCACCCCTCCCCCATTAGGTGTCAGTCTCCCCAGTTCATTCCAGTTTCATCATTAAACTCAGTTTCCTCGGGTCACTGGGTGGGACATTCGTCCATTCATCCTCCTCCATCCATCATCCATTATCTATCCATCCGTGCTCCCATCCATCCTCCATTCATCATCCATGCATCCACCCATCTATTAGCCATCCACCCACCACCTATCCATCCACCCACCACCTATCCATCCACCCATCACCTATCCACCCATCTATTATCTATCCATCCATCACCTATCCATCCACTCATCTATTCTATCCATCATCCATCCATCCATTATTTATCCATTCATCCATCAATTCTCCATCCATCCATTCATCTATTCATCTACCTATCAATCCTCCATCCATCTCCCATCCATCCATTTGTCCATCCATCTACTCATCCATCCATACACCCTTCATTCACTGATCCATCTGTATCCCCATTCACCGTCTCTCGTTCCTTCCATTCATCCATCCATTCATATATCCATGCGTCCATCTACCCATCCACCCCACCCATCCATCCATTCTCCACCCACCCATCCATTTGCCCATCCATTCACTCATCCGTCCATATGCCCATCCATCCTCTCATCCCTCCATCCATGTCCATCCAAACCTATTGACCACCCCCATCTGCCACAGTCTCTGCTGGCCCTAGAGCACAAAGGGGGAACAATGTAGGCAAGAAGCCCACGCTAGAGGGGAGACCTCCTGGGCTGCATGGGGCTGGTGTTGGGAACCAGCCGGGGGCTCTGGCAGTGTGTGCGGGGAGGAGGGAGCAGCTGGCGGAGGCTGGGACTGGGCGCGGAGAGCAGTGACTGAATGGAGAGCAGCTGCCCTCGGTGGAGGGGGCAAGGCCTGTGTCCTAGGCCAGGTCCGGGGCCCCACCAGGCCACCCCTCACATCATGGCCGTCCTCCCTCCTGGCTGGCATGACACGGGCAGAGCTGGAGGCCTGGTTTTAAACATTGGAACCATCACCCACAAGCACAGTCACAGGACTGTGATGCCGACACATCGTCCCTCAGAGAGAACCACTGTCCCGTCCACACTTCAGTTTACACCCCTCAGGGTTGCACACCCGCAGGGACACGTCCGTGTGGCGATGGGCCTGCCGCCACAGTGTCGCGTCCGGAGTCTGCACAGCCGTCCACGCGTGCGGCGAACGGGCCTCAGGGGTCAGTGCCTTCGGCTCCCGGAGCGTGCCGTGGGGAGGCCTGGGGAAGGCGCCGGGCGGGCGGGAGCCGGACGCACGGACAGGTGCAGCCCTTCTGAGCGGTCGCCGGCCTCCGGGCTAAGGTGGCAGGTCACACCGTCGGGCGGCGCGCCCTCTGCACACCCCGCTTCACCAGGACAGAGAGGCGCCAGCAGGCGCGTTCCCACGGGGGAGGGCGCTCGGGGCCACGGGGAGCCTCGGGAGGCGGGCCACAGGAGGCTCTGGTCAGGGGCCCGCGAGAGCAAGGCAGCCCTGGGCGGCTGGGGACAGCGACGTCCTACAGGATTTAATACAAAGAGCACCCGGCCCCAGAAGTGCCCCTGGGACCAGGGGAGCAGGAGCGGGGATGAGCAGGAGTCCAGTAAGGTGACCAGATGTTAACACTGGGAAAGCGGGACACCATGGACCGCGTGGCCGCCGAAAACCGCATCTTCCCTTCCCGTTCTCCCGCCGTTCCCTAGCTTGTCCTGCATTCTTTCCAACAATCGGGACTTTTTAAAAACGCCGCAGGACGCGGGACAAATGGTTAAAAATCGGGGCGTCTGGTCACCTTAGTGTAGAGTGACAGAGGGGGTAAGGAGTTAGAGTCCTCGATCCCCTCCCTCTCCAGCTGCCCCTCCCCCATGTCAGCAACAGTCCAAAGGCAGCCGGGGCCGAAAGCCGACGTCAGGGACCCCAACCCAGCTCCCAGAAGACTGACAGCCGGACCCTCCCCTCACCCCCTGGGAGTCAGCTCATGCCCTAACCATGCAGACACCCAGGGCATCCA
>PVJC01021400.1:0-28244 GCA_004026665.1 Murina feae
TCAGAGCAGCTATATGCAAATTAACCCAGCCAAGATGGAGGCCAGCAGCCATGGAGCTAGAGCAAACCAGAGGCTTCTGTTGCAACTGCCTGCCTAGGCTGGCTGAGCCTCTGCTCACAGCCACGCCCACCAGCCAAGCCATGCCTCCCAGCCAATCAGAGCAGCTATATGCAAATTAACCCAGCCAAGATGGAGGCCAGCAGCTATGGAGCTAGAGCAAACCAAAGGCTTCTGTTACAACTGCCTGCCTAGGCTGGCTGAGCCTCTGCTCATGGCCATGCCCACCAGCCAATCAGAGCGGCTGTATGCAAATTAACCCAGCCAAGGGGTGTGGCCAGAACCTCTATGGCTGGCCTGGTGACTGGCCTGGTGGAACAGGCTTGCTGCCTCCCCCCCACCCACTGGTCTTTCTGAAAGGTCTCTAGAAGACATCAGGTCTATCTGGTCTACTTAGCATATTACCTTTTATTAGTATAAATTGATGTTTCTATCTCTCTCTCCCTCTCCTTCCTCTCTGAAATCAATAAAAAATATACTTAAAAATAAATAAATAAAATGATGATCATGATAAAATGAAAACTGTGTTGTGATGATAATATAAATCAGAGACAAAATGCACCTTCTGTGAGCTGACTGAATTGATCCAGTGAACAGAATTACCATTCATAAAGATTGTCAAGAATATGAGCTATATAAATGCAGAAATTTGTGTCTGTTTTTACCTCCAGGTGAATTCATAGATCCTGAAGTCTTGTTTATAGAATAACTAGAGGCCCAGTGCACAAAAATTTGTGCGGGGGAGGAGGGTTCCTCAGCCTGGCCTGTGCCTTCTTGCAGTCTGGGACCCCTTGGGGGAATGTCCACCTTCTGGCTTAGGCCTGATCCTGTCTGTGATCGCAGGTGCAGGGGAGAAGCTGCCTGTCAGATGGGCGGTTTCTCCCCCACGCCTGCGATCATGGACAGGCGGCTTCTTCAACTCCTGGCAGAAGCTAGCCTCAGGCACTGGAGCTGGTCTTCTCTGTCTCCCCTGCCTTCTGAGTATCCAACAGGCCTTGAGCAGCCAGAGCCGAATGCTTGCATGGTAGCTGTGGCTGCAATGCAAGTATCCTGGCTCTGGCCTCCACCGTCTTTGTTGGGTTAAGGTGCATATTACTCTGGATTGACTGGTGGGCATGGCCAGTGGGCGTGACTTAGCGTAGTGGAGTGAGGGCTAATTTGCATATTTGTCTATTATTATATAGGATAAGCTAATAATAGATGTACCTAACAAAACGAATGTTCGGTTAATGAATTTTTAGCAGTATATTTTTAAAAAGTCATATCACGCTTGAGAAAACTTTTTATTGCCAGTATAAAGAAAAATTTTACTCCGAACTCATTAAATATACATACCATGAGCCCTGACTGGTTTGGCTCAGTGGATAGAGCATCGGCCTGTGGACTAAAAGGTCCCAGGTTCGATTCCTGTCAAGGGCATATACCTTGGTTTCGGGCACATCCCCACTAGGAGGTGTGCAGGAGGCAGCTGATCAATGACTCTCTCTCATTGATGTTTCTAACTGTCTGTCTCTCTTCCTTCCTCTCTGTAAAAAATCAATAAAATATATTAAAAAATATATACGTACCATGAGAAATTATATCAATATTGTGATTTTAGGCAAAGACACACTCACTAATTCACTCACTAGCATTTTGTAGTTAAAGTATCATAGGGACCAAATTTGAATCTGAAGGCCTGTTAAAATGAACCCAAACACATTTGCTTTGCTTGTGGACACCAAGCAAGAAATGAAGACCTGGCATTTTCGTTTCTTACAATCCTTGGGTTTGCTGTGTGCATGGGCTGTATCCATGTAGATTGAATTGTTTGCATTTTGTTTTCATTTTTGCTCTAGAGATAAATTCTGAACCTTATTGTAAGTACAATTTGACCTCAATAATAATGAGCTCCCCCCAAAAGATTGAAAAATATGTAAAGATAATAGTGCAGAAAAAATAATGAGATTCCTTCTCTGTACGTGCATTACTCACTCTCAAGTCATCTTTTCCTCTTTTGATGGGTACACTAAACCTTCATTGGATTATGTTTGCTTACTTTCAAATTCTTTATCACTGCTTATAAAAACTTACTCTTATTACATGTGTAAATACACAGCCAAGTATTGTTATATACAGATAAATATTTTTATCTACGTACACTGTGGACACTGAAAAGGAATTTATCTGCTGAGATGGACACTCCAGGGTCAGCTGAGGGCTTGTAAATAAGTATCTGCTGACAGGGGTTCCTCAGTACTCTGTACACAGGGAAGAAACTCAGACTGTGCTTGCAGCTTCCACACTACGCCCCACTTGTTTACAAGATCTGAGTCACTCACTGCAGGGAGCCCTGCTTTCACCTTTCTACCAATGAACTGAGACTTGGCCCCTTCAGTCAGAGTTATAGAACTTGTACCCTTGCTTTCATCTATATGGACTAATCAAAACTTTGCAATTTGGATGCCTCATTGACACAAAAGGACCTAACTGAGAACTTGGAAGAGAACTTGCACTATAAAAGGCATCCTTCCCTTTGTCACTGTGGAACAAAGTTGAAGTTGCTACCTAAATCTATGTCTCCTGGCTCAAGTGAATGCTTTTCCTTCTCCATGACAGTCTCAAATGTATTGTGGTTTACACCACACAAACATTTATTTATTTAAATCTTTAAAAAAATTTTGGGTGTCTTAGGTTAAGATGTAATACTTAATAAAATTCTCTATTAAAATTAATGGAGATTTAAATTTTTTAAAAAGATTTCCTTTAACACCACTTTACAGCAGAGCTTGTAGAAATGCATTAACACGGTTAACCCAAGTATATGGCAATTTCTTTTCTTTGTAATCTAATGTGTTTTGATTTATGGACTTATAAAAATATTGTTATGAGAAGGAATTCATAGACTTCAGACTGCTAAATGTGTCCATGGAGCAAAAAGAAGGACTTCTGGTCTGCATCCTAGATCAATGGGTCTAATACACAATAGGAGCTCAATAAATAGTGTTAAACACAAAAATTGTTTTGAAAAGTGTTATGGTGGTTCCTATGGCATAAAATACCTTTTGTTTTAGATAGAGAAAATGTTTCTAGATATTCTAGATAGAGATAAATATTTCTGTCGAGATAGAAAATACATTGTCTTCTAGTTAGGAAAGATGTTCGGCTTGTTTCTTATGGAAGGAGGACATAAGGAAGACTAAATTTGCATCAAATATTTGGATAAATGCTTCAAAGGAGAATTGAAGACAAAGGATGCTTTTAATCATATCTACAATTAAAATTTGATTAAAGAAATTCGTAACCACCCAGGATTGTGACTCTTGTTCACCAGTATATTCATAGCACTTAACACAGAATTCGGTAAATAGTGGCATCAATACATATTTGAGGAATAAATGAACCCTGATTGAAATTCTGTGGCAGTAAAACTCCGAGGGAAGATTAAAAACCTTGAATCAATATAAAAATCATATGACTTAGCTAAGTGGAACCTGTCTATGGAATCAAAGATTGATGAGAGATCAATAAATATTGCAAACGTCTTCAGTTATTTTTAATGACATCCATCCCCATACCCACCATAGATTAAAAAGTACTAAAAGGTCAGCAGTGGAATAGTTGTACTTTAAATGATCTCTTTTTTTTTTTCATACAGAATATTAAATGGAGAAGCCAGTCCTGCAACTCATTAAGAAGAAAGCCAGCTGAGAATGTTGAGACTATGGAGATGAGTAATTGAAGGGGGCACAGTAGAAGGTTGCCCTTTTTGAAGATAGAAGCAGATAGGTACTGTGACACTCTCCTAGGGGAGTTGAGTAAGGAACTTTGTAGAGATTTGGGTTCACCATTCAGAGCAGAACTTGGAAGTATAGCCTGGGGATTTCCTCAGCTGGGAGCAGTTAATTGGTGATGCCTTATGAATGTGGTTTGTCACTTTCTTTTTTATAAATATATTTTATTGATTTTTTACAGAGAGGAAGGGAGAGAAATAGAGATCCAGAAACATTGATGAGAGAAAACCATTGATTAGCTGCCTCCTGCACACTCCTTATTGGGGATGTGCCCGCAACCAAGGTACATGCCCTTGACCAGAATCAAACCTGGGACCCTTTAGTTCACAGGCAGACGCTTTATCCACTGAGCCAAACTGGTTGGGGCTGGTTTGTCACTTCTTTAAGAAAGCCTGCTAATATGCCTTTTATTTTATTTTATTTATTTTAAATATTTATTGTTGAAAGTAATACATATGTCTCCTTTTCCCCACACTGACCTCTCCCAGCCCACCTCTGCTCCTCATCCCAGGCCTTCACCACCCTTTGTCTATGTCCATGGGTTATGTATATATGCATACAAGTTCATTGGTTGACCTCTTATGTCTTTTACAAAAATGAAATACAGCTATAAACTGCTGGTTTGGGATTCTTTCCCTACATTTTAAGCAAAAAACCAAAACAAATTAAAGACAAATAAAATAAAAACAGATCATACTATACACATAGTATATATTTGTATATATGTGTGTATGTGTAGATATAAACAGATACACACAGACAAATATCAAAGGATTATAGATGCAGAGGAAAAGTCTAAGGTGAACATCAAATGTGCACTCCTCTGAGGGATATGTTTGGAGAAGTGGAGATTTATTTATTTCACATAGTCCTGAATACTGTCTTTTCAGCTGAAATAACTGTTATATTGCATACAAAATAAAATCCACTTGGACTACATTGCTAAAATAAAAACCAAAGAAAAAAAGGTAAGTTGTGTATAGATCCACAAGAGTAGAGATGGGTGGAAAAACTTTAAGTAAGTCAGTGAAGATAAGAATTATAAAAGAAATGATTCACACATGTGCAAAAAAAGTGTTTCTATATAAAAAAGCATCATAAACAAAGCTCATACAAATGATAGGTAAAAAAAGATGAGATGTGTAGCAAACAAGATATTAATATTACATATAATATTACATATATAGTACATAAAATATTTTTTTCACACAAAGAACTAGAAGTTGAAAAAAAGAAAAATAAGCTAAATATAAGAATAAACAATTTATTAGAGAACAAGGAAAGTGGATAATAAAGTAGAAGATATGAAATCTTACTAGTAGTCAGGAAAATGTAAAACAAAACAATACACCATTATTTCTCAGATTGACAGGTACTAAAGTGATTAAGAATACACAGTGTTCATGTTATAGGGAAATGGCAATGCTCTACTTTGTTTATGGAAGTACAATTAACTACATTCTTTTTGGACAATAATTGGTAGAATTTATTCATCAAAAATATCCTTTCCGTAACCGGTTTGGCTCAGTGGATAGAGCGTTGGCCTGGGGACTGAAAGGTTCCAGGTTTGATTCCGGTCAAGGGCATGTACTTTGGTTGCTGGCGCATCCCCACTAAGAGGTGTGCAGGAGGCAGCTGATCAATGTTTCTCTCTCATCGATGTTTCTAACTATCTTTCTCCCTTCCTCTCTGTAAAAAAATCAATAAAAAATTTATATTTTTAAAAAATATCCTTACACTTTGACATCTCACTTCTGATAATTTCTTATAGACTCTGTGTATCACAGAAGGCAACATATTAACAGTGAAATTCTCACTTTTTATAAAGTACTGAAAGTTGTTATTTTCCTGAGTTCAGCATCAGAGTTGAATATAGAGTCATTTGCAGAGAATAGTGATAAAGTCAAAATAAGTTTGAAGCATAACTGATCACTTATACCCATAAGAGATGGAGATAAATAAGAAGGTCTGCATAGTAAACACTTAGGTACAATCTACAAAGAATTTCCAATTTGGGAAATTTGTTGAAGACTCCTTCATTTTCTTATTATCCCTCTTTTATCTATGGCTGCAGGAGCAGCTATCACCAGGTGCCTAGGCTTGACCAATGAGTTCATTCACTGTGATTTTTGGACCTGGAAACACTAAAAATCAAGATGGTCCTGTCCCCTCTATGTATTGTATTTATTGTGTGTACGTGATATGTATGTGTATTTGCATATGTAGGTGTATGTACGTATTGCAAGTAAAATCTTAAAATCATTGGCAGCCATTGTTTTTCTTACTATCTAAAGAAGAGAGAGAGAGAGAGAGAGAGAGAGAGAGAGAGAGAGAGAGGGAGAGAGAACAAAGGAAAACAGAGATAAAAGGTATAGGAACATCCTAGTGACATTGAAGCTGCCTATCTGGGCTTTTTCACAGGACTCTGCTGCATTCTGACTCTTCTTGTGACTTAATTATTCAATAGATTCTATGGGCTACTCCGAAAGCTTTCCAGTAAGTTCCTTCTCCTCCCCATTCCTCCCCCAAATCCCTCCCCTCCCCCCTCTCCTATCCCTTCCTCCTCTTCCTCCTCCTCCTTTTTTTCTTTGGTTTAACTTACTAACCTTTGCAACCAATAGGATCCTAAATAATAAAGATTTCTTATTAAATAGTTAACTTCCTGATAAGAAAAGGAAATAGTATTCCCCATGCATGGATCTTGAGCTAACAATTACAGGTATTAAGTGAAGGTGGATACATGTGTTCTCCTCACCCCACTCAGGCTCTGACATACCCTTTGGAGTAGTCTAGTAACCAACCTTTTCAACCCAGCCCTGAGTGCATGCCTGCTTTGCTCATCTCTACTTAACATCTTTTGTGACAATTTATTTATTGTAGAGCAAGAGAGAGAGAAATATCAATTTGTTATTTTATTTATTTATGCATTTACTGATTGATTCTATGTGCCCTCACTGGAGATCAAACCTGCAGCCTTGGCATATTGGGACTATGGTCTAACCTTACAACTGAGCTTCTGGCCAGAATTCTACTTAATGTCTTTAAGACTGACTTTCAGGAGATGAAGGGGAAGAAAAAAAGGAACATTCTTAGTTTTCTTACCCTTAGAGCATCAAGTATGCATAGCTGGCATATGGTAGAGGTCAGACAGCATGTTGCTGATTCCACTGCTTCATTATCATACTGTTAAACACCACAAAATGATGCACTGGTCTGGTTATTATAGCTATGTAAGCTGTTTTTATTCTTAGTTGTATATTTTAAATTTATATTCATAATGGATTGTTTTTAAGACAGAAACTACAAAAAATTCTTATGTGGACATACAGACTAATAAGGAATATAGGTTTGACTGCATGAAAACTTAAAATTCTAATCACCATAATGAATAAAATAAAAAGATTAATGATAACTAGGCAAACATATTTTAAATTTTTAACAGAATTGATATTCTTAACTGATTGGCCTAGATAGAATGAATAAAGAGCTGGCATCATTTGAGTTTCCTATTCACTAAAAGAGTCGATGGGCAAGGAAATGTGTCCTGTATTGACATCACATAGACAAAGTGGCTAGTACATGATCACAGCTAAAAAGATTCTTTTCAGAGTCTGTCCTCTGCCCGAAGAGAGCACACAGGGAGCAAACGTTTTATCTCACATGACAAACAATGTGGGAAAAACCAATGTAACACATGCACAACACATGTGCACATCCATGTACTGCCAAATAGAGAAATGGCCAAAGGATATGAAGAGAGAATTCCTAAATAACATTAAATGATAAGTGAAGGAGGGAGAGGCAGAAAGGGAAGAACAGTAGAGGCAATGGCACTCGGTAGACACTGCCCTTTTCGTCTATGAATAGCCTCTGCGACTCTCTTTGTTGGCAATTACCAGAGGCTTTTAGACCATTTGCATTTTTCCCCAGAAGAGTAATTTAGCTCATGGTCTTCCTAAATTACCCGGGAGAATATTTTTAAGCTGTGTCTTCAGAGTCTTCTTTCAGGCCAGGCAAGAAGATATCATTTGAAGCACAGGAAGGAAGACTGCTGAGCTACCTTTGGGGCAGACACTATTCTCTGAGGTGCTGCTTCCTCTTTCCCCTCTGTTAAAAGAGAACTATTAAAAGGAGATTAAAATAAACTAAAATTTTAATTAACAAAGTAATGAGGTCATCAGAACCAGCAAAAAGAATAAAAAGAGCGCAGATCCAGGTCTAAATCAGAAATAACTAAAGGCAATGTAACTTGTTCTGGGGAGCACGTACCACTTTCACGCAGGCGCATGTCTTAACCAGGTTACAAGGCAAGGTCCTTAAGGCCTCAAGTCTCAGGCCTGAGAACTCTCTTTGTGTACCCTAAAGGCTTATTTAACTCGTAGGCCTGAACCAGCTCAAAGCTGTTTGCAGGTTCTCTGTACTCTCCCTTAACCTCTAAGAAGTCACATGCAAATTTCAGAACTATGGAGCCCTTGTGTGTTCTCCTCAAAAGTGGGGTGGACACACCAACGATACAACAGCCCTCCTATTTTAGATTCTGCTCTTGGGGAAAAATCATCTGGTCTACTCCATTTTTCTGTGCATCCAAATGCCAGATCTATAAATAATTTCTTTATGATGCTAAAAGACAAACTGAGGTATACAAAACATTTTGTTTTATTTGAGCAAAAATTGATTTGAATTGAGCAGCAATAAACCGGAAGTGGCTAGAAGTGCTCTACTGACAAGAGCTAGGGGAAAGACTGACAGAGAAAAGGAAGCAAATAAGAAAGTAATCTTGTCAGATTGGTTGACTATAGCTTACGCATTATTTGGGAAAAGCCTGGGTGGCTGTTTGTGATTGGTTGTCCTAGCATTTTTATTTTTTATTTTTTTTACCTAAGGCATTTATCAGCTTAGGTTTTGGTTTGCTTAATAGGCTGCTAAGTTGTTAGAACCACCTCAGTCTAATAGCCACTTTGTTTAATTCAACAATGGACACAGGAGGCAGCTGTCCTGGAACTTTCAGTCTCTGTTGCCTGTCTCAGAGATGAGCATCCTGGCTGAAAACATTGCAGCTTTTTCTATGGATAGCTTCTCTTTAGAATGTCGTGAAAGCCAGTTTACTGCAGAGCGAGATAGCTTTCTTTGCAAGAAGGTTCTGACATTTTGCTCATCAATAAGCAGCTGCATATTAAGCTACTTAAAAATTGCTAATTTCGTATATTAGTGATAACAATTTGATTACAGTTATGTTTAGATTTAAAAATGGTACCAGTTGGCATCATAGTATACCTACAAAACTTTAGCATTAAGTAAATTACACATTTGGTGTGCACCTCTTTCCGTAACTATGGTATCTGAAGAGCTCAGAACAACCAACTCTCCAGGAAGCGCTCATCTGAAATCTGTTTCTCCAGGCTATACCTTATACATTTGAAATATACCAGGCTGTAAGCCAATGAAACAATGAAAATAGCATTCAAATCAGTTTCTGTTTTGGGGTTTCTTTGTTCTTTTGAGGAGAAGGTTAAAATTCAGGTGTAAATTATTTGTAGTCGTTAGGCTTTCCTGCAGTGTTGCCATAGATCCCAGAGAATCTCTCTGGATAGTGTTCAGCGTTGTCTTTATTTAGTTCTGTGGCAGAATAAAAGGCACATCTACACCCAGGGGCAGGTGACAGACAAACTAGACCCACAGGGCTTGTTTTACTGAGACACAAAATAAAAAAATTCAAATCTGTGAGAAAAGGGGAAGAAAACAAACATTCTCCAGACACTCAAGTGTTATGTGGTGTTAGCAATGGCTGACTTGTCCCATTCAGCTGAAAGGGTCCCTGTCCAAGGGGAGCAAGTAAGTGCTGCCTGGCAGGGGCATGGTCTCCTACTGAGCCTTAGCATTTCCCTCCTTCAGTACAGAATAAAGAATAAAGAATAAAGAAGATGTTCTTTAAATCCGTGGATGGCACTAAACTCTGGAGGGCTAACTTATTTTGTAGAAATAGGTTAGGATAGGTTGTAGGGTTGCCAGATAAAATATAGGATGCCCAGTTAAATTAGAATCAGGTAAACAACAACAACAACATTTTTTTTTTTTTTTTTTTTTTTTTTTTTAGTATAAGTATATCTCATGCAATGTTTGGGACATTATCATACTAAAATGATCTTTTGTTTATCTGAAGTTAAAATTTAACTAGGTGTCCTGTGGTTTTGTTGTTGTTGTTGTTGTTTTCAATCTTTATTATTCATATAGCTCCCCTCCTCCCAGTTCCCACCCCATCCACTACCCTTGTCCCTCCCCCTGCACTGTCCTCATCCATAGGTGTACGATTTTTGTCCAGTCTCTTCCCACACCCCAACACCCCTTTCTCCCTGTGAATTGTCATTCCACTTTCTTTCTATGCCCCTGATTCTATTCTATTCACCAGTGTATTCTGTTCATCAGATTTTTATTCACTTGATTTTTAGATTCACTTGTTGATAGATATGTATTTTTTGTCACTTTGTTGTTCATAATTTTTATCTTTACTTTTTCTTCTTCTTCTTCTTCCTCTTCTCAAAGGATACCTTGCAGCAGTTCATATAATACTGGTTGGGTGGCGATGAACTCTTTTAGCTTTTTCTTATCTGTGAAGCACTTTATCTGACCTTCAATTCTGAATGATAGCTTTGCTGGGTAAAGTAATCTTGGTTGTAGGTTCTTGCTATTCATCATTTTGAATATTTCTTGCCACTCCCTTCTGGCCTGCAAAGTTTCTGTTGAGAAATCAGCTGACAGTTGTATGGGTGCCCCCTTGTAGGTAACTGACTGCTTTTCTCTTGCTGCTTTTAAGATTCTCTCTTTGTCTTTTGCCCTTGGCATTTTAATTATGGTGTGTCTTGGTGTGGTCCTTTTTGGATTCCTTGTGTTTGGGATTCTCTGCCCTTGTAAGTCTATTTCTTTCACCAGGTAGGGGAAGTTTTTCTGTCATTATTTCTTCAAATAGGTTTTCAATGTCTTGCTCTCTTTCTTCTTCTGGCACCCCTATATTCTGACGCTGATATGCTTGAAGTTGTCCCAGAGACTCCTTACACTATCTTCATATTTTTGGATTCTTTTTTCTTTTGGCTTTTCTGGTTGGGTGGGTTTTGCTTCTTTATATTTCCTATCTTTGACTTGATTCTTGCGATCCTCTTGTCTGCTGTTGGATTTCTGTATATTATTCTCTATTTCAGTCAGTGTATGCTTAATTTCTAGCTGGTCCTTTTTCATATCCTTGAGGGTCTCACTAAATTTATCAGCAGCCTCTAGAATATTCTTGAAAAGCCTTATAACCGTGGTTTTGAACCCTATATCCAGCAGTTTGCTTTCCTCCATTTCTGTCATTTGTGACCTGTTTCTTTGTCTCTGCATTTTGGCTGCTTCCCTGCATTGACAGAGTGGCTTTAATCAGCTGTGTCTATGGTAGGAGAACTTCTATGCTGGAGACACCCTTATGGGGCAAGACTTGCTTCATTGGGGCTTTGGTGCCCACTAAGTCTGCCCCCTGAGTGCATCCCTTATGAGTCTGAGGAGTTGTAGATTTGGTGGTTCCGCTCTGACCACTGGGTACACAGTCTCTTGGAACTCCAAGGAGATGCTATTTTAGCTTCTCCTGGGGCTTCCCAGCTTTTTATATGCAAAAGCCTCTGCTCAAAGCTTGGGTGGGGTGGGGTCTCAGGGAGTCTACAGGGTGGAGCAACCAGCTATGGCCGATTCTCAGCCCTGCCCTAAGAGGCATTGGGTTGCATTGACCCTCAGCACCATCGAGAGAAAGCCACTCTGAAGATCCTCCCAGTGCCAGATGGTGTCAGACAGTCCAACTCCTCCTCATATGATTCTGAGTCCCCAGAAACTCGCCTGGAACTGGAGTTCAGAGCTGTTGGGAGCTTGTGCCTCCCTCTGGTATGAAATGCTGCCAGCCCTTTCTGTGAGCTCCTTCGCTACGCGTGCCTCCGTACCTCTGCACTTTATTTCCACACCTCTGTGTCTCAGTCTCTTTCTAGTTGTAGAATTTCCACTCAGCCAGCCTTCCTGTGGGTCTGGGTGGTGTATGTTTTTTCTTTTTGTTGTGGTTTTGTTGTGCCCAGCAGCAATTCTGGTGTTCACCTATGCCACCATCTTGGTTTCTCTCTGTCCTGTGTTTTTTTACTGCTAAATCAGCAACCCCAAGTAAGGGAGTCATGGAAGAAAAAGACTTTAAAGTGTGATTAAAAAGGAATGTAATTTATAAAACTCAAAATCATCCCATGAAGCTGAAGACATAGTCAGATTGCAGCACAATGAAGTTGAGTGAGGGAAGAATGTAGACTAAAAAGATAAGAAAAGAATAAAAAAATGGTTACGAACTCTTGGTGGGGAAGGGGCAGTTTTCTTTTTAAATTATCTTTCTATTCTCAGTCTGGAATCTTTCACTTTTAGTAGGTTAGCATTGTTTCTTTTGAATGAATAAACCCTTTCTTTAAAGATATCCCCCTTTCCAGGGCCAGTATGACCTTCTTAAAAAGTATTGGCTTTCTTTTGTAAGAAATTCATGGTACTTATCTATTTCTTAGGGAAAAGATCAGAGAATCTGTGTAGTGAGAATGTAGTAGAGTTTGGGTGAAACAGAGCCATTAAATAGGGGTCACCCAGATCCACAGGAGCTCAGGGATGCAAATTACCTGGTTGAGATAAAGCTACTCCCCATATAACTTTCAAAAACACTCTGAGATTTTCCTAGAAAGGAGAAAGAGTTCAGTTAGCAATTTAATCAGAAGAGAGCCACCTTGAAAAAAAAATTGACTGCATCCATTGAATGTGGACAGCCTTCCCAGAACATTATGGGCAAGGAGGTGAGGGCCTTTTAAGAATTAAGCTTTGTAATTGCTCTGTTGTTGTTTTTGGAATCCTGTTATTATTTCCCCATAGTGTTTTCCCTTAGTGACTGACAGACAAACCCCTAAAATAAGAAGGATCAGTGGGTCTGTCTGTAGAGTGACAGTATGGAAGAAGGCATTCAGACGCTAACCTGGCAGGGAAGGAGAGAAGCATGTGACTGACACCCAGCCCCTGCCTCATTTCCACCCAAGAGAGAAAGAGTCTGAGTCTCAAGATGGTGTAAGAATGAGCTGGTCCCCAGGAAAGGGAGATAAAAATCTAAACTTAAAATATTTGTCATTGTATTTATGTATTCTTTACATGAGAAGTTCCATATCTCCTATTATATTTTAAAGTTATCTAAAAGATGGCTATGACTGAAGGTTGGATGGTAAAAGTGGGCTTTGAAAAATAGTTGTAAAAAGTTCTACTTGCTCTTGGGAACAATAAGCTGTCATTGTTGCATTTTTTTATGGCAGCTATATTGATTCCTTTCTATTTTCTAATTCATAAAACAATAAAATGTTAACTTAAGATTTAAGTATATCAATGTTTATTGAACCACTTTGAAAACCTTTGTAGAGTGAGGGAAGTAGGAAGACAATGAAAAAGCTTATCTACTTCACAATTTTGCAAGGTCTGTCCCTTCCCTTTAACAAACTCAGATTAATGATTATTCTTTAGTAGATACTAGGGCTTTCTGAAAGCAAAGGTATCTTCAACATAGCTCCAGAGCCTGGTTTGAGGGTGAGGTGGCTTAAGCCAACACCTGCCAGCATTTGTTATAGAAATGTAATAGAAGCCTTGTGACACACCTTGCACATGTGATTTTCTGTTTGAGGACAAAGCCTCTGTGATAGAAAACATAACACCTATACTCACCAGGAATCTAGGTGGGACGGGGGAGGTGGAGGCGAACTTCACGAAGTGTAGAGATAACACATTTGTCACATTCCAAGTGCTGAAAATAGGTGTTCCTGCACCTCTGAAGTTATTCTCACACAACAAGGTGCAAGGACAAGTTAACATTTAGGTTTCAGTTACCACTCAGTTTTAGGGGAGTATTTTATCCTATTATACTGATGAAATTAGATCCATATTTTTAAATTCCCTTAAATGAAATATATGAAGAGAGATTAAATATCACTATGAATCATGATAATCTGTAATCAATTAAACAAATAACTTACAATTCAGTGACATTTTGTAACAGCGAGTTAAAATCAGAAATATATACATTTTTATTATAGGTTCATTTTTAAATGAACATGTTCTTTTCGTAGAGACTCAAGGTAAATGCTTTATTTTAATTTAAATGTTACAATCCAAGATTCTAATGTGTTATGCATTGATCCTCATTTGCCTGGAGTACTGGATGCACTCCTATTTGAAGCAAGTTGGTTGGCACTCGAGAAAGTTGCTCAGTTCTGTTTCATACAGAGGGCAAGAAGGGCCTATCTGGCTATTTCCTCCTTGTGCCTATTTCTGTCTTTCTCCCCTACATTTGGCATCTGTACTTTGAGTAGATGAATAAAGAACTTGTGACAGCTGCAGGTTTTACTTCCTTCAGTGAGCCCTCTCCAACCACTTGGGCATAAAATACCATTTTTCTCTTACTGGTGCTATAGTTCCAGAGAACCTGGTTCATGTGCATCTGTTTCAAAATATTGTGAGCTTTTTCAAGAAATCACCTTTTAGTTCCAGAATTTCACACCCAGTATGTGCTCTAAAAATGTGGGTGGAGGGAATAGGTTGACATAAAAATAAGGTAAATGAAAGAAGGAGTTGGAGACAATTGAAAATACCACCACTTCAGGCGGCTGACTAATGTCTTTTCAAATCACACCCACCCAGAACCTCAGAATGTGACTTTATTTGAAAACTAGTGGCCTGGTGCATGAAATTCGTGCACAGAGGAGGGGTTGTTCCTCAGTCTGGCCTGTATCCTCTCCAATCTGGGACCCCTCAAAGGATATCTTAATGCCAGTTTACAGGGATCGGGCCTAAACTGGCAGTTGGACATCCCTCTTGCAATCTGAGACTGCTGGCTCCTAACCGCTCACCTGCCTACCTGCCTGCCTGCTTGCCCCTAACCACTCTGCATGCTGGCCTGCTCACCCTGAACTGCCCCCAGTCACCAGCCTGCTTGCCCCCAAATGCCCTCCCCCCACCAGCCTGATCACCCACAACTGCCCTCCCCTCTTGGTCTCTAACCGCTTCTACCTTGGCCCTACCACCATGGCTTTGTCCAGAAGAATGTCTGGAAGGTCTCCTGGAAGGTCTCCCACTCTAATTAGCATATTACCCTTTTATTAGTATAGATAGGGTCTTTGCAGATGTAATTAGCTTTGGTTCACCAGATGATATCATCCTGGATTTAGGGAGAACTCTAAATCCAATGACTGATGTCTTTTTAAGAGAAAGGAGAGACACACCTACATAGGGAAGATGGCCATGTGAACACAGAACCAGAGATTAGAGGTTTAATGCCATAGAGTAAGGAACATCAGGAACCACCAGAAGCTGGAAGTCAAGAAATGATGCTCCCCTATGGCTTTCAGAGGGAACATGACCTTGTTGATAACTTGACTTTGGACTTCAGGCTTCAAAAATGGAGAAAAAAAGTACATTTCTGTGGTTTTAAGCCATGTAGTTTGTGGCAATCTGCCACAGTAGCCCTAGGAAACTAATATACTCCCTTTTGACTGCACTTTGATACTAGATGATTGTAGGACTACCAGCTCATTTCCGCTTACCATTCTCAAGAAGATGAGAAAAAACATTCGATCAAGTGAGTGCCTAATATTGTATGTTGGTTCATACACATGACTTTATATGTGTCGTGGCTAAAATCATTTCCTTATTTGACAAATGAGGACATTGAGTTTGAGAGAGTTTAACAAACTGATGTTCAAAATGTATGTAATAATACTAACAGCTAACATATGAATGCTTATTATGTTTTAGGGACTGTGCAAGACAGTTTATATAATTATCTTATCCTTATAAGACTATAAAAGTAAGTACTCCAAGTTTTCCCTATTTCCATACTGAGGAAATTGAGACACAGAGTCTAAATCAGGTTCCCAAAGTCTTTGGTACTTGGCAAAAGCAGGACTTGCAACCAAGTGGTATGATTCTAAAGCCTTGAGCGCCTAAGAAATGTGGAATGTTGTATGGGGATACGGTGCGTTCATCACCCCCCACCATTCCTGCCTCTGATTCCAAGAGCAGCTCGTGTCACCTACTGGCTGCCAATTAGCATCGAACATGTGTTTTATTACCTTCACTGTTTCCCTCAGATTGATTTTTTATCTTTTCACTAATACCCCTAGTGCATCAAAACAGCAGCAAAGCATGCTCATTTTCTCCGATTTCAGAGCTAATTTTTACAAAATGCTTCTGATATATGAAGCAAGTCTGATGGCCAAAAAATAACATAATTTTCCACTATTTGTTCTGTTTGGATCTGAGTGAGAGAGCAGCAGAGTCACTCTGTTTTATCTACGTTGCTCACAATAGATGTTCTGTTTTTATACATATAGGCCGTTCTGAAGAGATTTTTCATTTGTCACAATTATATAACGGTAGCAGGTAAATGTTATAGCGTGATAAATGCTCGCCATCTTGGCACAATTGACCTTAGCTTTTTGTGGTTGTTTTCCCCCTTGGCTGGAACTGTATCAGTTTTTGATACACATGTAGGACAATAGGCATGGAGTGGAGAGGCCCACAGGAGCTTGTGATGTGATAAGGGCAAGAAGCTTCAGTTGCCTTAAATGTCAAACCATATCCTTCCTGAATAACCAAAAATGTCAGTTCCTATTACTTTCTACTGGCGTATACCTTGCACAAGCCTCAAGTTTCATATGATGGATTTTTTAGGTGGAAAGTTTTTTTTAGAGATCTTAACTTTTTTTTTATATTTACTTTTTAGAGAGATGGTCTATATTACTCTAGTAATTCAAATATTTTAAAGACCCTATCTATTAGTAAATACTAGTAATTCAATATTTTAGTACTATATGTTAGTAATTCAAATAACATAAATGATAAGCCGAAGTGAACAAATCATTGAAACAAATTGCAAATCGAACTCTCTTCTCCAGTTTTCGTAATTACTGCAAGTACTGCTGTGTTAGTCCTCTGATCCAAGCAGGATCAATCCCGTTTCCTTGCATGCTTCACTCCTGGGTATAGATGATTGGTTGAGAGGCAGGCTTCTGATTCAAAATCAACCAAGCAGATTCCTGCTCATTTTAGACATGTACCTAAAAAGATGTTAATTTCCCTCTGTATGACAGAAACTGAAAGTGGATAAATATGAGAGCTATTATATAGCACATGAATGCTTGCTAGTGAGGAGTAGGCAAAGCATCTTGTTAATGAATGTGATGAATGAGACAGATACCTGGGAAAAAAAGAGATTGAAGGAGTAGGAAAAAAAATTGCTATGCATTCTCCCAGTGCTTCTCTAGCCTATTCTAACTATAATAGATATCAATTGTTGCATAGCAAATTAATTCAAAACTAAATGACTTAAAACAAAGAAATGTTTTCACTGGATAGAATCATGGCCTCAGGGTCTCTCACAAGATCACAGTCAAGGTGCTGACCCAGGTTGTGGTTTCATCTGAAATCTCAACTGGGAAAGGATCTTGTTTCCAGTTCTCACATGGTTGTTGGCAAGGTTCAGTTCCTTGCATGTTGTTACATTAAGAGCCTCAATTCCTCTTTAGCTGTTGACCTGAGGCTGCCCTCTATTCTTTGCCATCTCAGCTTCCTCATAAGGCAGCTTACCACATGGCATCTACCTTCATCAGAGCAGAAAGAGAAAGAACAAGATGGAAGCCACAGTCTTTTATAACTTGGTCTTGGAAGTGACATTCCATCATATTTGTTGCATTCAATTTCTTAGAAGTCACTCCATCCACTTTACACTCATAGGGAGGGGATTACCATGATATATATGCTTGAAATCAGGTATCACTGAGAGCAGTTTTAAAAGCAGCCTAAATACTGACATAGCTAAGCCCTTAGGTATTGCGAAATAACCCGAATATCCCTGCAATGAATCTTAATTTTTGCTTAAACTGGCTGAAATTGGTTTTTATTATTTATAGCCAAAACTTCTTACATGTCTTCTATAATTTAATAAAATCTACATTAAGCATCAAGACATAATTTCATTATGATAAAATGTATTGCTACATTTCTAAACTCCCTTCACACACACACACACACACACACACCCTCACAGACTATTTAATAGCGGTAAAGACTGAGACATGAGAAAACATAGTAAGCCATAAGGACCCTTACCAGTAGGAAAAGTAGTATAAGAAACAAAAATTCCTAAAATCTTTGGATAGTCAGTAAACACATGATGACCCACTTCACAAACACTTTGCAAGTACCTTTTCTTAAATCCTTTAGTTTTTTATGCTTTTTGGTTTTTAAACATCTTCATTTTCTCTTATCATACTGTAAAACTGTGTGACACTTAGATAGCCTGAATATTTGTCTCTGCTTCAATTATGAGATACATTTTAGTGGTCTCTATAAACAACAACAATTCAGTGAAAATCTCTTATCTTGGGATACTATATCAATCTGTAGGAAGTGGAGTAGCTTTTCAAAAAACCTTTAGCAAAAAGTCCCCTCCCTGCTTTTTCCTGCAAACATTAACCTCAAGCATTTACTTCCTTCCATATTGTTTACACATTTAACCTCAAAATTTTGTGTAAGAAGTAGCAGGCAGCTACGAGAGAGCACAAATACCAGTCATCTGTGGCCCAGACCTGACGGCCTTCATGGCGGAGATGAAAACCTCTCCCTTTCACACAACTCAAAAGGGGCCATTGTATACACCAGAGGCAGGACTGCGCTCCTCTGGGTCTCCTGCCCTGCCAGGAATTCTATAAATATCCACCTCAACCACATAAACATTTTCTTTTTAGTTTCTGGATTGCAGTTATCTTTGCTGCGCAGAATCAATTTAGCGTTGGACAAAAACATGTGCAAGAAATTTAAAATAACAGGCTTAAAAAGCAGACAAAAAGACATACTGGGCGTGATTTTCCAAACATGTCAGGACAGGACCATGCCTGGGATTTGATTTAAGTAAACAAAGAAATCCCCGAAGGATTACCTCGAGTTGGTTTCTCATTTTGGTGAAGAAGATTCTGTGTGCCAATTGGTTCTGTCAATTAACATAGACCCCACAGGGTCCAATGGTGTTACAAACCATGTCCAAAAGACCTCCAAATTAGAAAAAGAAATTTGATGCCACACAAGCAGGGTGGGGGCAGGGAGAACATGGCAGATGTAGATTGCTTTTTTCAGGTGCCTCCTCTGGATTTTGGCCATTGAAAAACAAGGAAAGGAAAAATGACTCACAGTTTTTTCCCATTGAATACGACATACGTTTCTTTCCTATTTTTCTTCAGTGGACAAGTCCCCCAAATAGCAGACATGAGTAAAATATCCATCTTACCACCAGCCGTTTTCTACACTGCTGGTTTCACATGTGTTGTAAGGGCCCAACTGCCAATCCTGCTGTTCCCGCAAAGCATCCGCTACCTGATCCTGATTGGCACATCTCATCTTTCAAGTATGTGATGCCTGATAACACCGGATGGGCCAGTAAATCTCAATCTTGACTATATATTAGAGTCATCTGGGGACGCATTAGGGGGAGAAATAGACAAACCAACTCATTTCCAGGCTGCCCCCTGGACCGATGGCAGCAGCATCTCTGGTGGTGAGATTCAGGCACTGCTTATGTACTTAAAGCTCCCCAGTGACTACAATGTGTAGTCCAAGCTGAAAACCATTGCTAGATGCCATGTTGGTGTGTTATGATCTTAACTGCTGAAAGCTGCTAAACTGCAATGAGATTTGATTAAGAAATAATGTTATGGCCCTGACCGGTTTGGCTCGGTGGATAGAGCGTTGGCCTGTGGACTGAAAGGTCCCAGGTTTGATTCCGGTCAAGGGCATGTGCCAAGGGCATGTACCTTGACAGCTGATCAATGTTTCTCTGTCATCGATGTTTCTAACTCTCTATCCCTCTTCCTTCCTCTCTATTAAAAAATAAAATAAAAATAAAAATAAAGAAATAATGTTATGGTGTAATGATTATGAGGGCAAGGAGAGTGGAGGTGGACAAGGGCAGAGAGGGGATAAATGGTAATGGAAATAACATATATTAATAAACAAATAATAAATTAATTAATCAAGAAATAATGTTATGTCAATTACAACACAATAAAAACAGTTCAAATTAAAAAAAAAAAACAGTTAAAAGAGCACTGGGCTGGTGGCTCAGTTGGTTGGAGTGTGGTCCCATATACCAAGGGAACTGTGGATTCAATTTCCTGTCAAGGCACACACCTTGGTTGTGGGCTCAATCCCTGATCCGGGCCAATCAGTTGATGCTTTTCTCTCACATCAGTGTTTCCCTTTCTCTCACTTCCTTTCTCTCTCTCTCTCTAAATCAATGAATGCATATCCTCAGATGAGGATTTAAAATAAAAGTTAAAAGAAAAAGAAATGGTGTGGTGATTTGGGAAGGGGTGAGTGGTGGTGGGAGAGGGCCTAGAGGGCATAAATGGTGATGGGAAAAATTTTTTAAAGAAAATAAAAAGAAATGAATTTTATCTTGGAAACACAGTGACCACCAATTAACTTAAGGCAGTAATACAAATTTATTGAGTCTTTATTATTGTCCTTATGGAAACATATTCTACAAAATTTCCCAAATTACAGAACACATACTCTTCTCTCTTATGGAGGTATCCCATCAGGTTCATTTGAGGCAAAAAAAAAAAAAAAAATTTGCTGATTTTGATAACTACCAAAAACATTATAAGAACAGTATCAATTTATAACTAGGGTAAAAATGCATATAATGTGAAAAGCCACCTTTTCACCATTCAGTTGACCCTGACAAAGTAGTAATAGAGTATTGAAGTCTGGAAAGAATGCTTTAAGTTGTGCAGTCATATAAATCTGTGCATGGAGAAACCCAGAATTAGAGATAAGTGATCAATCTAATATCATCCCCAAAGGACACTATAAAAACCACCCTTCTCCTCACTTCTAGACCAGGGTTATATTTTTAATGTATGCAAAAGTGTTTCATTTTGTTGTCTGACAAATATCAAATGCTCAATATATTGTAGTGATTGATAGAAGTAATGTGCTAATAATGATTGTATTGGTATTAATAATGTCTACCAAGTTTTATTCAGTGTTATCATTGTCTTAAAATATCTCACTAATAAAAACAACTATTTCTTTTATTGACACCTCACTTATTTGAAACTTGGCAAATTTCAGAACAAAATAATAAAAACGGCTTCTAGTAGAGCTACAATAAAGGCCTAAAATAATCTGTTACTATTTAATGAAACCAGAAACCTCATTTGAATATTATATATATATATATAATTTTATCTAGTTTAATCATTTGTCTAGAAAATCCTAGAGTATCATTTGATGAAAATACTTATATATAATATATATTAAAGAGCTAAAAGTACCTTCATATGTTACTTAATTTGATTCTTTCATATAGTCAGGCAACATAGATATTATTACCCCTTCTTTACAATTAAAAAACATAAGCTTGAAAAAGGTAGCTCAAGGAAACCAAGGTAAACACCTGAAATTGCTGCCTCACACAACCAGTTCAAAAATACAATGAAAAGAAAAAATGGATACCACCCAGAACCACAGGAAGGCTGGCTGAGTGGAAATTCTACAATTAAAGGGGAAGAGAACAGCACACTGAGACTCAGAGGAGGTGCAGAAGTAAAGTGCAGAGGTACGGGAGGCGCGCTCACGGAGTGGGCTGGCAACTGAGGATGCAGTTGTCTTTTTTAATCTGGAGGGAGGCACAAGCTCCCGATAGCTCTGAACTCCAGTTCCAGGAGAGTTTCTGGGGACCCAGACTCATACAGGAAGAAACTGGACTATTTGGTATTGGGAGAAACTCCAGAGAGCTTTCTCTCAGCGGTGCTTGCAGTGATTACCGCAGGCCACTGAGATCCCAGGCTTCTTAGGACTGGGCTGAGGATCAGCCATAGCTGTATGCTCCACCCTCTTGATTCCCTGAGACCCTGCTCCACCCAAGCTGCATGCAGAGGCTTTTGCATATGAAAAGTCTGGCCCTTTGCAATCTACAATTACCTAACAAACTGCAGCTGGGTCAGACAGACCCAGAACATCCAAAAGAAGGCCAGAGGCCTCACAGCAGCCTGCATTTTTCACAGCTGGGCTTCATCTGGGCACCTCCAAACCCCAAACAAAGAAGAGGAATCTGTAGATCTCGCTATAGCTCTTGCTGGGAAGCCTCAGGCAGGGGCTAAATTAGCACCTCTTTAGAGATCCATGAGCCAGTGTACCCAGTGGTCAGAGTGGGACCATCTAGATTACAACTCCTCAGATCCATAAGGGACACACTCAGGGGGCAGACTCGGTGAAGCAAGTCTTGCCCCATAAGGGTGTCTCCAGCACAGAAGTTCTCCCACCATAGACACAGCTGATTCTCACAGCCAATTGGCCTGGAGGTCAATTCCTCCCAGTGATACCTACAACAATCAAGGCTTAAATACAAGACTGTGTACAAAGCCCCCAAAGGGGTGCACCAAGTATGTCTACCTTAGGTAAGTTGGGTGGCTGAGCCACTGGGCCCTGTAGGACACCTAGCACAGAAAGCAACCCTATCAACACAGGGAAGCAGCCAAAATGTGGAGACAAAGAGAAAGTTCACAAATGACAGAAATGGAGGAAAGCAAACTACTTGATATAGAGTTCAAAACCACAGTTACAAGGTTTTTCAAGAATTTTCTAGAAACTGCCGATAAATTTAGTGAGACCCTCAATAAATCTAGTGAGACCCTCGAGGATATGAAAAAGGACCAACTAGAAATTAAGCATATACTGACTGAAATAAAGAATATTATACAGAGATCCAACAGCAGACTAGAGGATTGCAAGAATCAAGTCAAAGATTTGAAATATGAAGAAGTAAAAAAACACCCAACCAGAAAAGAAAAAAGAAAAAAGAATAAAAAAATATGAAGATAGTGTAAGGAGCCTATGGGACAACTTCAACCATACCAACATCTGAATTATATGGTGCCATAAGAAGAGAGAAAGCAAGATATTAAAAACCTATTTGAAGAAATAATGACAGAAAACTTCCCTTACCTGGGGGAAGAATTACAAAGAAATAGACTCACAAGTCCAGGAAGCACAGAGAATACCAAACAAAAGAAATCCAAAAAGGACCACACCAAGCACATCATAATTAAAATGTCAAGAGCAAAAGAGGAAGAGAGAATCTTAAAAGCAGCAAGAGAAAAACAGTTAGTTACCTGCAAGCGAGTACCCATTCGACTGATTTCTCAACAGAAACTATGCAGGCCAGAAGGGAGTGGCAAGAAATATTCAAAGTGATGAATAGCAAGAATCTATGATCAAGATTACTTTGTCCAGCAAAGCTATCTTTCAGAATTGAAGGTCAGATAAAGTGCTTCACAGATAAGAAAAAACTAAAGGAGTTCATCACCACCAAACCAGGATTATATGAAATGCTGAAAGATATCCTTTAAGAAGAGGAAGAAGAAAAAGATAAAGATAAAAATTATGAACAACAAAGTGACAAAAAATACGTATCTATCAACAAGTGAATCTAAAAATCAAGTGAATAAAAAAAATTTGATGAACAGAATAAACTGGTGAATATAATAGAATCAGGGGCATAGAAATGGAGTGGACTGACAATTCTCTGTCAGGGGGGAAGGGGTGTGGTGGATGAGGGAAGAGACTGGACAAATATCATACACCTATGGATGAGGACAGTGGCGGAGGGTGTGTAAGAGAAGAGGGTGGGGTGGGAAACAGGTGGAGGGGAGCTATGGGGGTGGGGGTGGGAAGAGGAACCACTGTAATAATCTGAACAATAAAGATTTAATTTAAAAAAAAAGGTGGCTCAGCTAAAATGTGGCAGGGCTAGTATTTCATTGCAGGTTTTCTACCTTTTAGTCCTTCATTAGGTTACATACTTAGACTGTGTCACTATAGCCTTTTGAATAATTGACTTTACAGAGTTACAGTGTATTGTTATGTCATTGGCTTTTATTGAGCGAAATTTGAAACACTTGTTTTTGAAAACTTGTTTTTGAAAATATAGTGCTTCATTGTGTTGCTCAGAATTTCTTATTTAAAGGCTTTGGAGGCAAATCATTCTTAGAATTCAGAGCCAGGGAAGTATCGATATCACCTGACAGCTGGGACCTTTCTTTTCTTAGATTAGGAGAGTTACAGGATCCATTGAGTGTCTCTCCTTGCCTTGACTTCTAGAAAACTCAGAGCAAAAAAAAAAAAAGCAGATCATTCTAGCTTTTCTCAGTGCAGGTATCTATGACATGTGTCCCTGCTACCTTCCTCCCTCCCCAGCCCTCCAAGACCACCATCTTTATACATGACTTTTGGTTTTCAATATTTGTTAATGATTCCATCTTATTGTACAGTGATTCCGGTAGACACCAGTAGCATTCAATTACCTGAAGAATATTTGAAGAATATTTCCCCCTTTTTTGATTAACAGAACCTCAATACCTCTTGGTTACTTTCTTTTTTCCCCATCCTAAGTCCATGTGTCTTGGAATTAATCCTAGTCTTTCAGGGTCAAGAATGGAGACATGACCCAGGCCAGGCCATTCAGTGTGCTCTGTTGTCCTGACCACAGTAATTGGTTCAAGAGTGAGCCCATGATATGTATAACTCAAGTCAGTCCTATCAAAGCATGTTCAAATGTTTTTATTAGCATGACTGGGAAGGGGCTGTTAATTTCCCACTAGAGTGACCAGGGAGATGGGATGAAAAACTACAGCTTCTGGTTGCCATCTTGCTCCATAGCAGAGAATGCCTAAGAATGGAGCCAACACACACACGAGAAGCAGATCTGAGATTTGAAGATAGGAAGACCGAGGCCTGTTGACCTTTTTGAATCCTTGGATCTAGTTGTGTTAGATGTGGGCTCTACCTCAGGACTTCAACCAAATGGGCTTAAAGTCTCTTTCTCTTTAAGCCAGCTAGTTAGGGTTTTCTAAATCTTGCAATTCAATGTGGGCTGACAAATACAGTGATTTATTTTTTGTCACTATAGATACTATTTGAAAGTAGGCAGGACAAATCAAAATGAATGCATACCACCATGGATAGGATTTTATCGTTAATACCACAACCAATCAAGCGTTTGATTACCTCCTGGTTATTTTACTCATCAACCCTCTTTTCACAGAGACTGAAACAGAGCAGCATTACAATACATGTTTTCTTTCTTTGTGTTTTTGCTGAATCAGCAGAACATGACAATATTTAAAATGTGCTAATTTTCTTCCACTTTGGTAATAAATCTGAAGCCATTGTCAAATGTTAAATTTCAAATAAATGCATTTAGTTAATATTGTACCCTTTTAAAATGAGGACTTTTCTGTCCTTACAGTTCCAAGATGCTCAAATTAAAGTCAAAGTCTTTTCTGGCCTGCTTATCAGTTTTGACTTTCCTGCCGACTTGTTTAGAACTATATATCTCTGGTTTCTTCACCAATAATGTCAAATGCATGAGCCACTTCTGTTCAGCTTTGTTTGTTCTTTTGTTGTAAAATGATATTCTAATTTCTATTATTCTGATTGAGTGGCTCAAGATTGGACATCACCTCACCCATGATCCTCTTGTCAAAGGTCCAAGTGTGTTGTATCTCATGGAATCAGTTTTATTTCTTTAAGTTATACCTCCTGTTATGAACTGAACATGTGTGTGCTCCCCAAATCTATGTGTTAAAGTCCTAACCCCCAGAGTGATAATATTTGAAGAGGTAGGCTTTGAGAGGTATTGGTGTTAGAGCAGATCATGAGGGGTGAAAACTTTGTGATGAGATTAGTGGCTTTAGAAGAAGAGGAAGAATGACAGCAATAGCTTACTCTTTGCCATTTAAGGACATAGCAAGAAGAGGAGTTGTTTGCAAACAAGGAGAACTCTGACCAGCCGCACCTTAACCTTGGACCTCCAGACTCCAGAGCTGTGAGAAATAGATTTCTGATGTTTAAGTCACCTAGACGATGGCGCTTTGTCATGGCAAGCCCAAGAGGATTAAAATGCCTCCAGTGGATGTTTCCAGTCTGGCTGGCCACAGGTCTTGCAGAGTCTGTCTTTTTTATGTGCTAAATATAGTAGTTTAGGGAAAAAGTCTGCTAAAAGTAAGAATTAATACCCAAATTTGTGAAGTTGTATTTTATTTCCATGATAGAATGAAGATTTCCCATTAAGAGAGTCCTTTAAAAAGAATTACAAAGAATTACATTAACTTACATATAGGTCGCTAGAGAGCCAAAAGTGTAAAAAAAAAAAGTTTGGGGCTTTTATGTTGTAGTATTTCATTTGAGGATGAAATGGATTCATTTTAATTTATGTGCAACTCTGAAGTTTCCTCCTTGTTTTCTCCCCTTTTACTGACAGGCAAAAAGCATATATAGTTTGTTACTTCCATTAGTATTATTTATCTCCTTCATATTATCTATTTTTCTCTGGAGGCAGTGTTGTTTGGTGAAAAGCATACTGGTTTCAGAGTTCAAAGACCTGTTTCAGGGTTATCTTATTAGCTGAGAGAATTTGAGCAAACCATTTCATTTTTCCTCTCAGTAAAATGAGAACATTAGTATCTGTCAAAGTTAGCTCTTGTGATTTGGAAGGATTATGTGAGCAATTCCAGCAGCTGTAATTTTTCTCAGCAAACATGGGTAACAAAAATTATTGTCTACCATGTGCCACGTACTGTGCAGGTCTCTGGGAAAAGACTGATTTGAAAAGATAGAAGTTTAAAACAATTGTTTGAAATAACACATTGCTTCAGGCTCTGTCCACAATGCCCTCAGCATAATTTTTTAGAAACTAGGAGAGAAATAAAGGCTTGGAAAGCCACTTGAGAAATTTGGTGTGCTATTATTTTTAAAGCCATTTAATTTTGCATTTTAACCCAAAAAGGAGAGGAAACCCCCAACAACCCTCTTTTTCTGAACCAACTGAGAGCTTTCTGTCTTATATTTCTCTGAAAATCAGGTAACTACATATAATCCCTATCACTGGACCCATTTTTTTTTCTGGCCCTGGTTTTACATGAGTAAATAATAAAGTCAGGTACCAGTTTCATCTTCTCAGATGAAATTGCATTAAACCACCACCAATAATGAAAATGAAAGGAAAATTTATTGGCTTCATTTCCCAGGTATACAAGGATGCTTCACTGAAGTAATAGCCTTAAGTATTTCATGGTTAGACTCTGCACACATTTCTGGTTTCAAGCTGCAGCTGTGTCCGGGTTGTCCTTGCAGTAAATATATCATCAGGGTGCGTAATCTTGTTCTGTAACCTCCTGCAAATCCCAGGGATGTGCAAAATTCAGCAGCTCCAAGGTATGTGAGGCCAGAACTCCACGAGAAAATCCTCTCCTCATTACAATTTCAAACATATTAAAAGAAATGCCCTTAGCCAGGATTTTTACTGTAGGTCTCCTTCACCTTAGTGATGTGGATGGCGTTCAGGGGATCCTGAGAGAATGCTGCATTTTGGCTGGTATCTGCCATTCATTTATTCTGTTTCTTAAAGCTGGGTCCCCAGAAAAAAAGAGATGAATTGGAAATTATAATTGAAAACAGTTAATTCTTGTTAGGTTGAGATTATATACTTAAAAGGTAAATATTTATAATTTATAGTGTATCCTACAAATTAGCAAACAAAGTCAGAAAGATGTTCACAATTTTGAAAAATTTCAGAGATTCTCCAAGTTTATTTTTCCACTTTCCAGAATGAAGGGGAAGGCTGAGGGGGTGTGTTGATATAAACAGGCCCTCTAACTCTGAAGATCAGCTCCACAGCAAACAGCTGAGACTTTCTAGCCATTCTGACCTTATTGGAGAACATTATATTTCTTTGTCAGGTCAGAACTTGTGTCCTGAGAGCCACGTGCCGACTTTCCACTTAAAGATTAGGCAGGCATGAATTGGTGTGTCTGCTTACATAGGGCACAATCTGTCCTCAACTGAGCAGTGCACTTGCTTTGTTGCTGCAGGAACAGTTTAGCAGAGATCTCAGAATGGCCCTGATGTGTAGAAAAGAAACCTTCATGCCATCGCTTTTTCCCCAAGCAGCAGATTCTCCTATGGTAATAGGAAAATAAGAATATTATTGCCTTTGCCTAATGGCATAAACTTTCTACCCTCAAGTCTGGTATTTTTCAAAGCCATTAAAGACTGGAATCCATAGCTTTTTTAGAAGCCTTTTGCCTTTCCCTGAAAAGACAAAGGAGAAGATTCTACTACTGTGTACACTAGAAAAATATGTCTCTAATATGTTTGAATATTTTTTATTGGAGAATAACCTAATTTCATCACATTATAACTTTTCTTAAGATCAATTTATTATCTTATACTCTCTATGAGAGAGAGCGAGAGAGAGCTAGAGAGATAAAGAGATAAAGAGAGAAA
>PVJC01021401.1:0-28229 GCA_004026665.1 Murina feae
GGAGACAAAGAAACAGGTCACAAATGACAGAAATGGAGGAAAGCAAATGACTGGATATAGAGTTCAAAACCATGGTTATAAGGTTTTTCAAGAATATTCTAGAGACTGCCGATAAATTTAGTGAGACCCTCGAGGATATGAAAAAGGACCAGCTAGAAATTAAGCATACACTGACTGAAATAAAGAATAATATACAGAGATCCAACAGCAGACGAGAGAATTGCAAGAATCAAGTCAAAGATATGAAATATGAAGAAGCAAAACCCACCCAGCCAGAAAAGCCAAAAGAAAAAGAATCCAAAAATATGAAGATAGTGTAAGGAGTCTCTGGGAAAACTTCAACCGTACTAAAACATCAGAATTATAAGGATGCCAGAAGAATAGAGAGAGCAAGATATTGAAAACATATTTGAAGAAATAATGACAGAAAACTTCCCCTACCTGGTGAAAGAAATGGACTTGCAAGTCCAGGAAGCACATAGAACCCCAAACAAAAGGAATCCAAGGAGGATCACACCAAGATACATCATAATTAACACATTTTTTGCGGGAAACGAGTAAACTCGTCATATCACTTTTTATACCAAAGCGCGGGGGACGAGTTTTTTCCAAAAACAATGAGTAGAGACAGATTCTGTCAAATATGGAGGGCCTGGTATTTCAACAATGAAAATGTGCAAGACAACTCAGACAGACCTTGCAAAGTCAGACCATTATTGGATTTCTTTCTTCCCGTTACGACGTCGTAACGAGGGGCTTTTTTGACATTTTCTCGCCAAAATTAGACTTTCCATAAAATATTCATATCTTTCAATCTATTTGGTATTTTTCTATGAAACTTTCAGTGTTTTAGTTTAAAAAGAGGTCTCTATTTACTTTGCAAAATATGTGTTGGTGCCCTTGTTTACAAGTTTCCCGCGCCCCACCACTTAGCGAAACAAAACGAGTTAACTCGTCTCTTGCGCTTTGGTATAAAAAGCGGTATGACGAGTTTACTCATTTCCCGCAAAAAATGTGTTAAAAGCAGCAAGAGAAAAGCAGTTACCTACAAGGCGGCACCCATATGACTGTCAGCTGATTTCTCAACAGAAACTTTGCAGGCCAGAAGGGAGTGGCAAGAAATATTCAAAGTGATGAATAGCAAGAACCTACAACCAAGATTACTTTACCCAGCAAAGCTATCATTCAGAATTGAAGGTCAGACAAAGAGCTTCGCAGACAAAAAAAAAAGCTAAAGGAGTTCATCACCACCCAACCAGTATTATATGAAATGCTGAAAGGTATCCTTTGAGAAGAGGAAGAAGAAGAAAAAGTAAAGATAAAAATTATGAACAAATAGATACCAACAAGTAAACCTAAAAATCAAGTGAATAAAAAAAGTCTGATGAACAGAATAAACTGGTGAATAGAATAGAATCAGGGGCATAGAAAGGGAGTGGAATGACAATTCACAGGGGGAAAGGGGTGTTGGGGGTATGGGAAGAGACTGGACAAAAATCGTACACCTATGGATGAGGCCAGTGGGGGTGGGGATAAGGGCAGTGGATGGAGTGGGAATTGGGAGGAAAGGAGCTATGGGGGGAAAAAAGAGAAACTGTAATAATATGAACAATAAAGATTTTTTTTAAAAAAGAAGAAAAACAAAAACAAAAAAAAACCATGTCACAGCCCTAATTGGTTTGGATTGGCTCAGTGGATAGAGCGTCGGCCTGCAGACTGAAAGGTCCCAGGTTCGATTCTGGTCAAGGGCATGTGCCTTGGTTGCGGGCACATCCCCAGTAGGAGGTGTGCAGGAGGCAGCTGATCAATGTTTCTCTCTCATTGATGTTTCTACCTCTCTATCCCTCTCCCTTCCTCTTTGTAAAAAATCAATAAAATATATTTAAAAAAAAAAGAATCATGCCATAGGGCAGGCATTCCTACGGTTTTACAGGGGAGTTTTCCAAACATTCAAAGAACTAACACCTATACTCCTCAAACTATTCAAAAAAATCCATGAGGAAGGAACACTTCCAAGCTCTTTTTATAAGGCCAACATTATCCCAATCCAAAACCAGATAAAGACACTGAACAGAAAGAATTACAGGCCAATATTCCTGATGAACATAGATGCTAAAATCTTCAACAAAATCTTAGCAAATCAGATCTAGCAATATATTAAAAAGTTCATACACCATGACCATGTGGGATTTATTCTACGGATGCAAGGCTGGTACAATGTTCAAAAATCAATAAGCATGATACATCACATAAATAAATTGAAAGATAAAAATCACATGAGCATATCAATAGATGCAGAAAAATTATTCCACAAATTCAACACACATATTTGATTAAAACTCTCAACAAAGTGGGAATAAAGGGATCAGACCTCAGCATAATAAAGGCCACATATGACAAACCTACAGCCAACATCATACTCAATGGGCAAAAATTAAAACCATTTCCCCTAAGAACAGGAACAAGACAGGGATGTCCATTTTCACCACTCTTATTCAACACAGTCCTGGAAGTCCTAGCCATAGTGATCAGACAAGAAGAAGAAATAAAAGGCATACAAATTCAAAAGGAAGAAGTAAAACTCTCATTATTCACAGATGATATACTATACATAGAAATCAGAAAACGCTAAAAACTCCACCAAAGAACTATTAGTTTTATTAAATGAATTTGGGAATGTAGCAGGATAAAACAATCAACACCCCAAAATTGATGGCTTTTTTGTACACCAATAATAAATTCTCAGAAAAAGAAAGTAAAAAAACCATCCCATTTACCATTGCAATAAAAAAAATTAAGACACTTAGGAATAAACTTAATCAAGGAAGTAAAAGACTTGTACTCGGAAAACTACAAGACATTGAAAAAAGAGATAAAAAAAGATACAAACAAGTGGAACAATATACAGTGATCATGGGTTGGTAGAATTAACATCATTAAAATGTCCAGACTGTACAAGGCAATCTAAAGATTCAATACAATCCCTATTAAAATACCAATAGCATATTTCACAGATCCAAATACTCCAAAAACTTATATGAAACCAAAAATGATCCTGAATATACACAGCAATCTTGAGAAAGAAGAACAAAGCTGGAGGGATCACAGTACAATATACTACAAAGCCACCATAATCAAAACAGCCTGGTACTGACTCAAGACCAGGCATATAGATCAATGGAACAGAACAGAGATCCCTGAAATTGATCCAAGCCATTACACTCAATTAATATTTGACAAAGGAGGCAAGAACATACAATGGAATCACAACAGTCTATCCAGTAAATCGTGTTGGGAAAACTGGACAGATACATGCAAAAAATGAAACTAGACCACTGCTTAACTTACACCATTGACTTACACAAGAATAAACTCAAAATGAATAAAAGACTTAAGTATAAGCTGTGAAACCCTAAAAATCCTAGAAGAAACCACAGGCAGCAAAAATCTCAGACATCTCTTTGTAGCAATATGTGTATAGATACATCTACTAGAGGCAAAGGAAACAAAGGAGAAAATAAACAAAAGGGACTACATCAAAATAAAAAAAGCTTCTGCACAGCAAAAGAAACCATCATCAAAATGAAAAGGGGCCCACTGTATGGGAGAGCATATTTGGCAATGATACATCTGATAAAGGGTTAATATCCAAAATATGTAAGGAACTCGTAACAGAAGGAAGACAAACAATCCAATTTAAAAATGGGCAAAGTACCTAAATAGACACTTCTCCAAAGGGGACATATAGTAGCCCAGGAAACATATGAAAAAATGCTCAAAGTCAATGATCACCAGAGAGATGCAAATTAAAACGACAATGAGGTATCATCTCACACCTGTCAGAATGGCTACCATCAACACATCAATAATGACAAGTGCTGGGAGGATGTGGAGAAAAGGGAAACCTAGTACACTACTGGTAGGCATGCAGACTGGTACAGAGTTACTATGAGCAACAGCATGGAGTTCCCTCAAAAAATTAAAAATGGAACTGCCATTTGACCCAGTGATTCCACTTCTAGGAATATATCCTAAGAAACATGAAACACCAATCAGAAAGAATGTATGTACCCCTACGTTCATATACAATTTACAATAGCTCAATTTACAATAGCTAAGATCTGGAAACAGCCCAAGTGCCCATCAGCATATGAGTGGATAAAAAAGCCGTGGTACTTTATACCATGAAATACTATGCAGCAGTAAAAAAAGGATCTCCTAGCCTTTGAGACAGCATAGAGTGTATTATGCTAAGCAAAATAAGCCAATCAGGGAAAGACAAACATCACATTATCGCACTCATATGTTGAATCTAGTCAACAAAATAAACTGATTACAATAGATCCAGAGATGTGGAAGCATGGAACAGAATGCTGAATCTCAGAGGGAAGGTAAGGATGGGTGAGTGGGTGGGAAGGGTTCAACCAAAGAACTTGTATACATATATCCATAACCCATGGACACAGACAGTAGGGTAGTAAAGGCCTGGAGTGGGTGGTGGGGGCAGGCTAGAAGGAGTCAATGGGGGGAGCGCGGGGTGGAGCATATGTAATACTTTCAGCAATAAAGATTTAATTAAAAAAAAAAATAGAAAAAAATTCATCTAGATTATCAGCTTTTCTTTTGCCAAAAGGCCTGGAAAGGGAATGGAAAATTATTACCCTCAGGGTCTCTTTCTCCTAATAAATCTAAGATATATTCTTTGAAAAAGAAAACAAAAAAGAATCATGCCACAGGCCTGGCTCAGTTGGTTGGAGTGTCATCCCATGCACAGAAAGGTTATGGGTTTGATTCCTCGTCAGGGCACATACCTAGGCTTGTGGGTTCAATTCCTGGTTGGGGCATGTATAGGAGGCAACTGATCAATGTTTTTCTCTGTCTCTTAAAAAAAAAAATCAATAAAAAAGTATGCCTTCAAGTGAGGATTTTTTAAAAAAGAATTGTGCCAGGGATTAGAAAAGATTTTTTTAAAGCTTTTCCTGGAACAGATACTGTCAGTTTTCCAATGTCCAAAGCTGCCCTTGGACCTCATCAGGTTGCCTCAATTCCTAACCCTGTGTTTCAGGAATAGTATACTAACATTTGTTCTCTGCCTGTCTTCCCCGAAAACATTAAGACCACTTAAAAACCATAATTTTCTTTAGGATAAACAGACTAGAATAATAGTAAAAGCTTAAGATTGGGGTTAGCTCTTTCAATGTCATATCTTCAAGGCAAGCAGTCTAATCCCTTACCAGTCAGACAGCATTAACAAATCATCCACAGGGTTTCCTTGCTAGACAGAAACTGTCACTGACCTCCAGATTCATGTTGTAATCATTCATGACTCTAGAAAGAGTGACTGAAGCCATGCCAATATGGCAGTTGTAGCAACTGGCCCAGATGTCTGGGCCTTCCCAGGAGAAAATCTAGTAACCAGAGACCCAGGCTTCCTCCTACTCACCATGAGCAGACCATTCTCCTTCTTGCGCCAGACCCACTCTGGATAGGGGTAGCCAACTGACTTGCAGTACATCATGGCATCCTGCCCTTCGTTCTTGTTCTCACTCCGTTTATGACCAGTAATATCAGGAGCAGCTGTGAGAGTGTTGAACAGTTACCATGGGAGCCAGTTCTGAATGGGATACAAAGGCCCCACATAATGGCTCAGAGCCTTGCTTCTAATATAGTCAGTCTTCAGGCTCATTCTCAAATTCAGCTTTGCTAACATGCACTTCAGGTGAGAATAGAGCAATGGAATTAACCCCATTCCCCATCTCCCATCCACCAAAGCAGCTCACACACACACCAGGTTAGGATTACTGAATGTGAAGTAAACCTACTCAAAGAGAGCACAGGCTTAACTGCCCTAAAGTAAGCCATCCTTTAAAGAAAATGAAAACAAGCTATTATCATCTCCTCTACCAGTCATGGTTTTTCTTAAAACACCCTCACTAACAATTGTAGTTTATGTCCAATCCTCCTATACAATAAAACTCTAATATGCAAATCGACCTAACGGTGGAATAACTGGTTGCTATGAACTGACCACCAGAGGGCAGACGTTCAACATAGGAGCTGTCGCCTGATGGTCAGTGCGCTCCCACAGGGGGAGTGCCGCTCTGCCAGAAGCTGGGCTTGTGGCTGGTGAGCGCAGTGGAGGTGGCGGGAGCCTTTGTGGCAGCACTAAGGAGCAGCAAGCTAAGCGGTAGGGAGCAGCAAGCGGGCGAGTGGTAAGGAGTGAGGGGTCCCGGACTACGAGAGGGCACAGGTCAGGCTGAGGGCCGCCCCTCTCCATGTCCAGTGCACGACTTCCTTCACGAATTCCGTGCACTGGGCCTCTAGTGTCATATATACCCTTAAGGAAATAAGGAATCTCTGAGATCAAACACCTAAAACAAAGTCCTACTTCAAGGTATGTAAAAACAATGAATTCCTGGAGAAGTTATCTGATGAATGTTAATGGCCAAGGCTCTGCCAGGAAAGAGGAAATCCAGCAAATTAGTCTTCACAAGAGGAAGAAAGAAAGGAACAGGAAATTCATCCAGTGTCTCAAGAGATTTTATTAACAGCTTAAGAATCTGACTTATGCATCTGATTTGTGGTAATCTCAATGAACCCAATCTTAGGGGAATTTTTAGACATGCTAGGTGCTTAGTCTTCTCTGCTTTTAGGGATCACTTAGGAAGAAAGAAACAGCACCTGTGATTTTAAAATTAGATACGTTTCAAGGATCCAAGAAGCCTGAGATGAAGCCTACTTCTTTGAATCTAGTCTTCTTTGATCTTAACTGTATTTTCCACCATATCTTATCAGTTATAGTAATCTGAAAGCAATAAATTCAAAGTTAGGCCAGACATCACTTTGTTGGCCAAGGTGGGAAAGAGAATCAATAGGCCTGGTCCAAATTCCAGTTTTGCTGGTTCTTTAATTACTCTGTGCTTCAGTTCTACACCCATTATCAAACAGATACAATTCTAGCCCCTGCCTACATTCAGTGTCCTTAGGTAGATAAATGTAAACAAAACATTCATTTTGAGACTAAAAGCCTGTGGAATTGTTATTACCGTATATCATGGGCTGATCCCATGTTTCCCTTCTGAGTGGCTTGGCTTTCTTGGCTTAAAAATAATCCAAAATTTGTTACTCTCAGATTGTGCTTGGCAGGTTAGCCCCAGAAGCACCAGGACAGGAATGGACTGAGCAAGGCCCAAAGCTCTCTATAACCACTGCTTGCCAAATAGATCTGCTCAGTACTATTTAGTGTGAGGTGTCTTTTAAATATGATGTTAGAAAGGAAATGTCTTTTTGTTTTTCCAGGCAAAATTCCTCATTACAGAAGCAAGTGGGTCAGGCTGACTCAATCTTTTTCGCACATGCCAAATTTCTCCCACAGTACTAGGTCACTTCTCAGTGGCCACCCTTCCTCAAAGGAAATTTCTTCATCAATAGATATTGAAGACCATCTTAAGCACTTGAAGGAGTAAGCTCCATGGCCACACATAAATTAAAATACCATAATGGGAGAACGGGGCGACACAACAAGTCGAAGAGCTACCACATTTTGCCTCTAGTTGACCCACTACATGCCAGATATGACAGAGAATTGTAAGGAGAAAGCCTTTCTAATGAGGTAAATTTTAGCAGTCATGAAGAAAATAAGAGTGTAGGCCACTCGTATCTGTGGGGAAAACACTCCAAGTAGAGGGAAAAGCAAAAGCCTTGAGACAGAAATGTGCTTATTATGTATAAAGAGAGCATGGGGAGTTTTTTTTTGAAACACAGTAAGAAAGGGGAAGATGGCAGAAGAGGAAATCAGAGAGAATGGAGCCCAGATCAGATAGGACTTGTAGGCCAGTGAAATGACTTTGGCATTTACTCTGAATCTTAGGCCTAGACTCAGGCACTCTGAGTTCTAAGAAATCAAAGAGATGATTACTGTGTCCTCTCCATTTGATGATATAAACAGGACTTCTGTGACTCTAATAAGGTTTAATCAGGTCAGACACTGACAAATTATAGTCATTAATGGCCTACTGATATTAAGGTGCCTCACCTCATATGGGCTTGCTATCCTATATAATAAAGAGGGAATATGCAAATTGGCCACCACTCAGGTCAATTTGCACCCACAGCTGAGGCTAAGTTCCCATAACGAGCCTTAAGGAGCAATCAGCAGGAACCTGAGGCTGTGTGCCCACTCACCTCCTGCATGGGCTTGACAGGAGACCTCAGGTTGCTCCCCCCGCCCTGGCACCACACCAGAGGAACTCAGGCTGCACCCTCTTCCCTGGTGCCAGGCCAGGAGACCTCAGGCCATGCCCCCCGCCCAGCAGGACTTGACGGGGCCCTCAAGGTGTGCCCTCTGCCCTGGTGCTGGGCCAGTGGACCTCAGGCCATGCCCCCTGCCCCAGCGCCAGGCTGGGGAATCACAGGCCACTCCCTCCGCCCAGCAGGGCTTGATGGGGGGACCTCAGGCCATGCTCCCCTGCCCTGGCACCCAGGGGACCTGAGGCTGCACCCCCCCCCACCTGGCAGGGCTTGACAGGGTGGGACTGGCCGGGTCTGGATCCAGCCCAATGAAGGGGGGCCATCCAGGTTTGGGTCTTGAGCGATTTTGAGGTGCACATGGGTGGTTGAAGACTTGACTCTGGGTTCCATGGTGCACCCCAGACTCTGATAGGAGGAAGATTTTCATACACGTTTTACTAATTTTCTTTAATATCTGACACTTCTATTATAGAGAAAGGACAAATAGCAGTATTAAAATATTTCCTCTAATTAATCCCTGTTTAATGTGCATGGACTTTGTGCACTGAGCCACTAGTTTAATAATAAACAGCTTAATCAGGTCCTGTTGGTCTGAAGGTAGATCTAAGGAGTCTGACAAAGCAGATAGATACTCTTTCCTTTCAAGGACACAGAGATGGATTACAAGAGGGCAGAAGTGGTAAGGAGGTAACAAAGAGACTCTTAAAAGAGATTACAGATTTACTAGTAATAAACTCAATCTCTCATCTTGCTATCCACCTTCTCTAATCAGGTTAATGGATATCCTTCCAGTATCCTAACGAATGGCAACCCAAGGAATCCGAAAGACTTTTAGTTACCCAGCAATGCCTGACCCAATTTTATGACCTGGGTGGAGAACAAATGTACATTCCTCAGTACTTTCTGCTGCCTGACCTGCCTGCACTTCAGCAAAGCATTAGGCTTCCTTGCCAGGCTGGTGGCTATAGAAAGTGTCACCTTACACAACAGAGTTATGTTCAGCTGAAGCTGATGATAAGTCAAGTTAAACATAACCATAACAGAGCTGAGAAATGTATGTGGCCTCTTAACATGGACTGCTTATTTGGTGTTCACTTTTCAAAGTAAATTCTTAACTTCACAACTAATATTAAAAGGAACTCCATCCTTAAAGGTGTTTTCAATGAGTGGGTTATGTCTAAGTAAACACAATGATACTATATAAACCATTTCTTTGCTTCCTTTTTGCAAAATATAAAATTCCAGATATACCTCATCATTGCTTAGGCAAGTTAGAGACTTGGCTGAAGGCAGAGGGAACATTAAAATTTACTGCTAACCAAAGGCTAAGCCCAACAAGCAATATGAGACTGGTCAAGATGGAAGCAAGAAGGATGTCAGCTTTTGGCTCAATAAGGCTTCTCTACAGAGTAGGTTCAGCACTGGTTATGAAAACTAGAACAGTCTGGGACTTATGCTGCCTCCTATAGATGAGGCTTTTCCCTTTCCTGCAGGTGAAATCATTGACTAAGCACTGAAGTGATTCTAGCCCTGGATATATACTATTATCACCCCGAGTGCTCTTAATAAGCCTGATGCTCAGGCCACAGTTAAACACATCAAATCAAATGTGAGAACCACTGCTGTAACACTGATCTTGGCACCAGTGTTTGAGATCAGTGTTTGAAATCAAGGAGGAATGTTCTATAAGACAGGGAGATGAGTGAGCAGAATTGTGGGGGCCCTAAGGTAACATTCTCAAAGCTGAGGAGCTGAAAATCACAACCACTAAAAAAAGAAGCTTTGAAATCATTTCCTCCAATAACCTAACGATTTCCTCATCTGTGTCCATAAAAGGAAATCACAGACCATAGGAGACTTACTGAACCTTAAGGACCCTCTATCTCAACCTACTTCATCATACACTGGGCAGCCGAGGAAGAAAAGTGCCTGGTCAGGGTCACTAAGTTTAATGGCAGGGCCAAGATTAGAGCCCATTTCTTCTTACCCAGTCTGAGTCCTTTAAATTATGTGCTGAACATGGCCACATGGTTTAATATTTAGGGGAACAGGCTCTGGCACTAGAGCACCTAGGTGAGGACCCTGGCTCCACTGCTTAACTCTATCACTCTGTACAAGTCATTTAATTCCTTTCAGCCTCAATTTTTCACCTGGAAAATGGAGATAATAACAGCATTTACCTCAGAGTTGTGAAGATTAAAGCCAGATGGAGAAGAAAAGGGCTGTGTGCAGAACAGATGCTAAAGAAATATGTAAGTACTAGAGGCCTGGTGCACAAAAATTTGTGCACTTGGCGTGGTCCCTCAGCCCAGCCTGTACCCTCTTGCAGTCTGGGACCCCTCGGGGGATGTCCACCTACTGGCTTAGGCCCACTCCCCCAGGGATCCGGCCTAAGCTGACAGTCAGACATCCCTCTGGCAGCCTGGGAGCCCTCAGGAAATGTCCACTTGCCATCAGGGAGCAGGCCTAAGCTGTAGTTGGACATCCTTAGTGCTGCTGAGGAGGCAGGAGAGGCTCCCACCACCACTGCTGTACTGGCAGCCATCAGCCTGGCTTGTGGCTGAGCAGAGCTCCCTCTGTGGGAGTGCACTGAGCACCAGGGGGCAGCTCCTGCATTGAGCATCTGCCCCGTTTCATACTGACCTGTCATTCCCAGTCATTCTGCTGTTAGGGTCAATTTGCATATTTCCCTTTTATTATATGGGATAGACTGAATTATAAATGAAGATTTTCAGAGACTCCTGTCAGCAGGAGTTCCCTGAATCCCCTGGAATTCCTGTTCTCAAGTACAGATACCTTTTACCTCTCTATTACTCAGCAGATTTTTCAAATCGTTATAGTTATAAAAAGAAAACTGTCTCTTACTCTACCCTATAGGCAGTGAGGAAATAAAATGTTTATATCAAAATGCATTGGGAATAACACACCACCCCTCTTACTCCACTCTAAATGCAAGGCAATTTTCTACCCTACCACACTCGGGAGTTAGCCTAGAATATGACCCGAGGCCTGAGGCAAACCTTTAAAAACTTACACAAAAAAAGAAAATGTTCAGTCTTTACCATACTAAACTACCCATTACCTGAATGATGTTAAGTGTTTCACTGTTTCCTGTCCCAGGTATTTGAGAAGAGCGAGAAGAGAGAAAGACTAGAATTCTTTATGAATTTTCTTAAGAAACTAACAAATCTGTCCAAACTAGTCACAAAATATGTTTTAGGATTCTATAAAAAGAATTTTCTTTAGGTCTACACCTTTAAAAGCAGGATTATCACCACCTGCCCAATCCTCCTCATAGAGCTATTGTACAGTAAAAATACAACAGTGCACAGTCTGCACCTTCACTTGGCAAGCTACCATCTAAGCTGTCCCTTCCTCTGGAAACACTCTTGCTTGTAGCCTCCTCTTCACTGTCCTCCAGATCACTTCATATCTGCTCAACAGAATGTAAGGAAAGGTGCCTCTGGGCCACTGAATCTCACCTAGAGCAGCCAAACCAATGGAAATACAACCTTTGTTTCCACTCCTGAAAGTGCTGCTTAGAAATCATTAACATCAAATCACTAAGATTATAGTTCATCAGGACTTGTAATCCTATATAATAAAAGTGTAACATGCAAATTGACCATCCCTTTGGGAGGCCTAAGCCACGCCCACCAGCCAATCAGAGCGACTGTATGCAAATTAACCCAGCCAACATGAAGGCCGGCACTCAGGGAGCTGAGTAAACAGGCAGTTTCTGTTGCAGCAGGAGTGAAACGGTTTGCCAGCCACCTGGGCTTCTCTCTGCTCCAGGGAACATATTTGCAACAATGTCTCAATGATATAGCCTCAGGAGCTGAAGCAAACAGCAGGCCAGGCCTGACTTCTAATTAAACCTTGTTTCATTATAGAAGCCAGAGCTGAAGCAGAGAGGAGCTTTCGTTAACTGCCTAGGCCCCAGCTTAATGGAACAGTGTATCAATTATAGAAGATAAATAAACCCCAAAAACATGCTTCCAGCCAGCCTCGCTGAGACACTGGGTCAATGGGAGCTGTCGGCAGCCTGAAAGTGCCCCTCAGACTCGCACCCAGGCTGGCCACACCCCAATGGGGTGAGGGACGCCACTGGGGGGCTTGGCCAGCCTGCAGACAGCCATCAGCCCCTCACCCAGGCTGGCCAGGTACCCCAGTAGCGACCCAAAACCTGAAGGCACTGTGGGCAGCCTGAAAGCCTGAAAGCGCCCCTCAGCCCGTCACCCAGGCTGGCCACACCCCAATGGGGTGAGGGACGCCACTGGGGGGCTTGGCCAGCCTGCAAACAGCCATCAGCCCCTCACCCAGGCTGGCCAGGTACCCCAGTAGGGACCCAAAACCTGAAGGGACTGTGGACAGCCTGAAAGCGCCCCTCAGCCCGTCACCCAGGCTGGCCACACCCCAATGGGGTGAGGATCCACACTGGGGGGCTTGGCCAGCCTGCAAACAGCCATCAGCCCCTCACCCAGGCTGACCAGGCACACCAGCAGGTGGACATTCCCAAAGGGTTCCCAGACTGCGAGAGGGCACAGGTTGGGCTGATGGACCTCCCGAGTGCACAAATTTTTGTGCACTGGGCCCCTAGTTGTATATAATTATCCTTTAGGCTTGGAGAGGACTATTAACTAGACACATCACTTTCCTTCTCTCACCCTTCCTGTTCCCTCTGCACTTGGACTTTGTACCAAAGGCTCAGCCTGTAATGTTGCAGGTCCTCACATCTTACAGAAGAGTCTCCCCACAGAGCTCAGCTCACCCAAGTGGGGAAAGGCTCTTGGCTAGCTGAGAAAATACTTCCTCATATCTTCATTCTCACATTGAACAAATGTGGCATTCTTTAAAAACAAAGGTAAACCCAGATGTCTCTAAGAAAAGCCATTGAATTAATTAAATCCAGGTTCTCTGGCTTGTGTAGACTGAAACCATGCAACTGTGACTCAACACCTTCAGGCATTTAGAATTCAACCTGGCAGCCAGAAAAGGTACTGGCTGTCCATGCACTCACAAGTCAGGGCTGTGTCACCAAGGCATTACTTTCATTTATTAACAACATATAATAGAAACTGTAAATGTGTCTAAGCCTTTCTTGAATCTGAATTTTTAGTCTTCCAAATATTTTAAGGAACACCTGAATACCTAACTATATAGGCTCTTCCTATTTCCTAAATGTATCCCTCTGGTTTCTAAAGACCATACCCTATGGATTTAAAGAACAAGATGTCTTCCTAAGTAAAATTTAAATTAAAAACAACAACAACCCTCATCTCTTCAGTCTGACTTCAAACAGTAGCCCCTTCTCCCCATGGCCATTTTATAAAATGAAAAAACAAAGGACTGGGAGTCAAAACCTAAGATTCTATGCTAGCTTGACCACCAACTCACTGTATGGCACAGAGCAGTGGCTTCACTTTTCTGGGTTTTAGTTGCTTCTTTGAAATAACACAGGAAAGCTGAGATTAATGATGTACTTAAGTAGTTCCAACTCATACAATTCTATTTGTCTTTCTTGGATCTCTCAGCTGCAGCCTCATCTTTAAGATGCTATGGACCCAGAGTTAATAGGAAAATTCTAATGAATCATCCATAAACTAGTGGCCTAGTGCACGAAATTCATGCATGGGGAAGGGGTGTCCCTTAGCCAAGCCTGCACCCTCTCCAATTTGGGACCCCTCAGGGGATGTCTGACTGCCTGTGGGATCAGACCTAAACCGGCAGTTGGACATATCTCTTGCAATCCGAACTGCTGGCTCCTAACCGCTTATCTGCCTGCCTGATTGCCCCTAACCACTCTGCATGCTGGCCAGCTCAACCCCAAATGCCCCCCCTCACCAGCCTAATCACTCCCAATTGCCCCCCCCTCGGCCTGCTCACCCCCAACTGCACCCCTGCTGGCCTGACCACCTCCAATGGCCCCCCCCACTGGCCTGATCACCCACCACTGCCCTCCCCTCTTGGCCCCTAACCGCCTTGGCCTTGTCCAGAAGAACATCCAGAAGTTCTCCTGGAAGGTCTCCTAGTCTAATTAGCATACCACCCTTTTATTAGTATAGAGGCCTGGTGCATGGGTGGGGGCTGGCTGGTTTGCCCTGAGGGGTACCCTGGATCAGGGTGGGGGTCCCCACTGGGGATGGTGCCAGCCTGGGAGAGGACTGGAGCAGTTTGCAGGCCAGCAAACTGAGTGAGGGTCTCCGCTGGGGAGGCGTGGCCAGCTGGGTGAGGAGTTCAGGGCTGTTTTCAGGCTGGCCACACCCTCTTCATGGTGGGGGTTCTCACTGGAGGGCCTGGCCAGCCTAGGTGAGGGGCTGATGATTGTTTGCAGGCTGGCTACACCCCCCAGAGGGACCCTCACCTTATGGGGTTGTGGCCAGCCTGGGTAAGGGGCTGAGGGCCATTTGTAGGCCCCTTCGTTGGCAGCCGGCCCAGGCAATCCAAGCCTCCTGCACGCTTGGACTCCTCTGTGGCTGTAGCCCACAGGACCCTCCTTCGACAGCCAGCCCATGTGGGAAGGAAGCATGGCTTTCTCCATCACTAGGGGTGACCCAAGCCTCCTGTCCACTCTGGCTGGTTCCATGGCTGCTGCCATCTTTGTCCTACTAATTTGCATATTCCCTCCTGATTGGCTGTGGGGCATCACAGAGGTATGGTCAATTTACATATTTGCCTATTATTAGCGTAGTTAATGTTTACCCAGAACACTGTACTTTGACAAATTCTACTGGCCCACTGGAAAGACCTAGGTAATAATACTCAGAAGGCACTGCTCTAAGAGCTTTACATAAGGCTGAACCACACACAGCTGTCAACACTCAAGCACTTTTAACATACAAAAACAGTAATTTCATATGGTTCAACCTACTATGTAAACTTATTTAATCCACCTAACAAACCCATGAGGCAGGTTTTACAAATAACCGTACATAAATAATTTATCACAGTCCCACAGCTAGTAGGTGATGGGGTATGGATTTGAACCTGGGTAACTGAGTGCCTGAGTCCTAATAATGTTATTTTGCCTCACATAATGAAAACAAGAAAAGCTTGAAGTCTGGGGGTCCAGACCAAGACAGTATCTCAGAAGAAGAGAGGCTCACACCACAGCCACTGTCGGGTTATACCTTTCACTTCGATGGTGGCATTTGCTTTAGGAGCACTGTGAAAGTGATATACACAGTGGTATTCGCCTGAATCTTCAGCTCTCGGCTTACTGATCCTGCAGAGATAGGAAGAAAAATCAAGTGAGGAAGCTGGAAACAGTCAAAATATACAGAAAGAGAATCCAGGGGGGCAACCAGGGACTCTGCTTTCCAAATTGTGCCCCTGAATGCAACTTACCTCCTCCTACCTAAAAGGAAAAACCTCCCTCTGGGTTACTCCTTACTGGGTATCAGAAATACAAAGATGAAATGACACACGTTCCCAAACCTTAAGGTGTTCCAGTCTAACGGCACAAATAAACCACAAAACAAGTTATCAAAATAAAAGGCTATACAAAGTAGTAAAATCTGTATTGAGAAATAGACAATGGACTTCTTGCTCTCCTCGTAGTTCCAGTCAAATAAATAAGAACAGGAAAAAATGCAAACTTGTTTCTATGCTTCCCTAGAGACCTTGTTTTAGTAGTCCTGTACTTCCTACCCTGTATTTTAGCATGCCTTTCAATAACTCTACTCACTAACAGGACCCAGAGATAGTAACAAAGTAAAAAACAATAAACAAGCAAAAAATCTGCCATCAAAGCATCTGCCAGAGATGTAGCTAACTTTTAAGAATTTTAGCTGCAGCTAAATCTCCAGGACCCTGCATGATCTGGCACCTTGCCCATCTCCCTAGCCTCATCTCAGCCCTGCTAGTCTCTCTTGTGTTTTTTTTTAATATGCCAAACTTGTTCCTAATCTCAAAACTTTGACATTCTTTATATAGCACGCTCTTCCCATCACTCTTAGCCACCTAAGCTTCTTTTCCATTATTTTGGCCCACTTCTCACCCTCAACCTAAGTGACATTCTCCCTTCCTGACAGTCTCTCTCAAACTACACTGAACTTATCACAATGTATAATTATAGAAAGTGGGCAAAAGCAGGTTTAGAGTTATTTGCATGGAAACAAGAGCTAATATGCTAATTAGACCGAATAGCCAGATGATCTTCCAGACGAAGCCAGGGCTGCAAGGGCTACAAAGGCCCGTGAAGGCCGGCTGAGGCTGCGAGGGCAGTGCCCCTTGCACGAATTTTGTGCTCAGGGCCTCTAGTAATTTATAAATAATAATATAGAATAAATTCTGTGTTTTGTATATTCACAAGTGTAAACCTACTTCTGCCCACCCTGTATATTTATGTGATTGATCATTGTTTATTTTCTCAACAAACCAAGTTCTATGTGACTAGGCACTGTTTAGTTGATGCATAATTCTATACCCAGCACGTAGCACATGGTACATGGACATAGTAAAGGAATGAACAAATGAATGAGTGAACACAAACTCGAATGAACAGCTGTGCACAGATCCAAACCAAATTAAGCAGAGTGACAGAAAGGACTGTAGGAAGTATGTATAATGGCCAGAACAGCACTTCTTTGAATTCCACAGGGCCATCTCAAATAAGCTTTCTTGCCACTGTGGACCAGATTCATACCAGCTCAGTCCAGTCTGGCCTATACATCACCCCCCTAAACATGTACAGAAATGCTGGTATGTAATTACAGAAAGTAGAAAAGCAACAGCCTTCAGGCCAGAAAATAAACATTCTATAGCTCCTGGTCTTTTGCTCAGTGGCTAAAACATGATGCTTGTGATGGTCACATCTCTACTGCACTAGTAAATGTCAGAAAAACTCCTCATCTCAACCACTGACTGGCCCAATGCATTTATCCTCTTACTGTTGATTCCAAAAACAAGAGTTAAAAGACAACGGATGAGGAAAGACAATGCTCATCCCCCGACTATCTCAGCATATCCATGGTAACATAATAGTCTCAGAGGAGCAGTCAAGAGTCTTCCCAATTTGACACAAGTGCCTCATCTTAAATCAATATTCTCCCAACAGGAAAACAGAAACGAGTAACCTGCTTGGAGCAAATGTCCCAGAACTTGGAGGAGGAGCAGAAGCTCCATCTCCAGGGCTTAGACTATTCTAAGTTCCTTGAGAAGATTTGGGAAGATAAAGTCATGGCTATGGGCCAAAATCTTCCCACAACAATCCCTATGACTAGCTACTGGGAAGCAAATGAGGCAAATGGAAAATGTCCACTATTGACTAAGCATAAGCAAGATCTGAGACTGGCTTCAGAGCTGACTTATTGGGTGGCCCAAGGGACTCATCAGTTGTTATTCCACAAAATGTGGGAGAACGCAGATTCCAAAAAAACACTCTGACAATGCAGAACACTTCTGGAGAGCTTTAAATACGCTGAGAAAAAAGAGAAAAATCTATTCTAATAAAAGGGTAATATGCTAATTAGACCGGATAGACCAGACGTCCATCTGGACAAAGCCACGGTGGCAGGGGCTGAGGCAGAGGCAGTTAGGGGAAATCAGGCAGGTGAGTGGTTAGGAGCCAGCGGTCCCAGATTGCAAGATGGATGTCCGACTGCCAGTTTAGACCCAATCCCTGCAGCATCCTGGATTGGAGAGGGTGCAGTCCAGGCTGAGGGACCACCACCACCCTCCTGTGCACGAATTTCATGCACTGGGCCTCTAGTGCATTTATAAAGTCAAGCTCAAACTTTATGAAGTTACAATGTAAAGCTTTTTGGGTGACATAGCACAAGGCCCAAGAGAAACATGACTGGATGTTTGGTACATTGAAAAGAGGTATTGTAAAAATCAAAAATAAAATTTGTAAAACTAACAGACAGGCCTTTTATTCCACCCAACACCTCTATTTGATTAACTTTTTCCAAACTGTAAGGATATATAACAGGCTATATTTCCAAGTTTATATCAAAAGAAACCACAGTGGCGATAGATTAACTTGCCACTTATCAATATCGTACAGTAAAAAAAACCCATAACATATATTCCAGAATGAAGACCTGAAACCTAACCTTGATTCTGAAACTTATTAGATACTAGGGGCCCGGTGCACAAAAATTTGTGCACTCGAGGGGGGTGGGGCTCAGCCTGGCCTGTGCCCTCTCGCAGTCTGGGACCCCTCAGGGGACATCCACCTGCTGGCGTGCCTGGTCAGCCTGGGTGAAGGGCTGATGGCTGTTTGCAGGCTGGCCAAGCCCCCCCAGTGGGGACCCTCACCCCATGGGGGTGTGGCCAGCCTGGGTGAGGGGCTGAGGGCCGTTTTCAGGCTGCCCACAGTCCCTTAGGGTTCGGGTACCTACTGGGGTGCCTCGCCAGCCTAGGTCAGGGGCTGAGGACTGTTTGCAGGCTGGCCACAGCTCCCATTGACCCAAGGTCCCAGCAAGGCTGGCTGGAAGCAGGTTAGGGGGTTTATTTATCTTCTATAATTGAAACTTTGTTGCCTTGAGCAGAGGCCACAGCCTGCCTAGGCAGGCAATGAAGCCTCCTGTTTGCTTCAGCTCTGTGGCTTCTATGAAACTTTCTTGCCTTGAATGGAGGCCACAGCTGGCCTAGGCAGGCAGTTTCCTCCATCGCTGGCCTCCTGTTTGCTCTAGTTCCATGGCTGCCAGCCACTATCTTGGCTGGGTTAATTTGCATATCAACACTCTGACTGGCTGGTGGGCGTGGCTTGGGTGTAATGGGGTGAGGCTTAATTTGCATATTACTCTTTTATTAGTGTAGACAATATTTGGCCTTGAAAGCAATCAACAGTTTTTTCAATCTGAGTTTCATTACCCCAAAAAAGGAGGAGGATCCATGATTAATGTGGATCAACTAAATAAGGGGTATGAAAAGATCTCAATTCTGCAAAATACTGCAGAATGGCCTTGCTACTACTGGATACACAGGTTCCCCTGTTCTCACTGTAGTGTACTCTTTCTTTGCACTGTATCATGTTGCCAGCAGGATTAGCTGATCCTTTTCCAGATTAGCTCTTAACCAGGAATAAACTATTCTGAATGGTGAGGTGCCATGTGTTACTAGATATTCCAAAAAAGCACCAAATCTTTGGGTGCTAGGTAATATCAATTAGCAAATATCTATTATCTAAAAAATCCTTTCATGATTATTTCCAGGTTACCATCCTTATTCCAGATCACTAAACAGCCCTGTATCCACTATTCCTGATCAGGTTATGGTTATATTAAACACTCCTAAAACGTAATTCACTAGAAAATCATCTACCCAGTGGAAAGGTCACTTAGTGTGGCCTTGCTCTAAGAGTACTAAAGCAGATTTCAATTTGATTCCTCAAACTACAGGATTAAGTCAAGAGACCTACATTCTAACTGTGACTTTCCTATTGACTAACATTGTGACCCTGAGTAAAATCACTCCCTATGCCTTCAGTCTATTATCATAATGACAGGATCATCTATGGCTCATTAGAATCATTTGAAAATCTCTTACAGATTGCTGAGCCTCACCTCAGATATACTGGATTAGACTCTCCAGAAGAGGACCATACATATCTCATGTCTCTCTCAGTTAGCATAATTATGGATTATGAGTATCAAGTAAGCTCAGCCACATTCCTTCCCATTTTCTCAGAAGCTGCTAGCCCCTCTCACCTGTATTCCATGTTGCTGGCATTCTTACGAGTGGCAGTCAGTTCCACCCCATTCTTTGTCCAGTAGCTGTATGTAAGGATGTGAGAGCTGGAAGTGAGGTTACACTGCAGCGTGACAGGGAGAGCAGGGCTGTCTCGAATAATGACTTCTCCACTGGTGACAATACTTGGCTCTGTAATAAGAGTGCACAATGATAGGGAGCCATAGCCTTCCATTCTCTGCGGCCCTGGCCTGAAAGTTGGACGGGGTAGGATGGGGAGACTAGAAAAAGAGGGAGGGTAGACAGGACCACATAAGGAATTTCACTTTACCAACTTTGGAGGAAGTCAAGAAAGGAAAAACAATGATTATAAGCAAATGACCACTAGCGCAGACAACAGCCTGAAGACCAGTTGGCCTAGATGTGAAAAGAATGGGAGTATTATGGGTGCTTGTACTGGAAACAATCCATTTACAATTTTGAATACCACCATTTTATGACATAAGAACCACCAACTAATTACCCTTCAAATAGAAAACCAGTCTCCACCTTGCAATTCTAAAGATAAAGACAGTATCATTTATATAACTAATAAACTCCCTATGGAGTTACTAGGACCTTGAACAGAATAGCAATAATTAGGTAATACATGTATGGGTGTCCTACATGTAAATCTGATAACCTCATGGCAAACCAGCCATGGTCATTAATTATGGTGGGGAGGGGAGAGTAAGGCAGTGTAGATCCTAAAAGCATTCTCCAAATTTTGCTGAGGGAAAATTCTTAAGGAACCATTAGTTCTCTCCAGCCCATATTTATTTATTCCTAAACCAAAATTATTTTCAGAACTGCACTTTTAAAACACATTCCATTCTGAGATAATATAATTACAACTAGAATACAGTATATGTTGGTATTATGGGCTCCTGGGATTTTAAAAGAAAGGCCCTTAGAGTTCACTGAATCCTTCTCTTTAAGAGCTAGAAAGGTAAAATGACTGTGCAAGGCCATTATTACTATTAGTGGCAAAGCTGGGCCTATTAAAACACATCTGGCTCAATTCTCTATCCCTACCCCCAAACCCAAAACACTCTACATACCTTCCACCCAAGGCAAGTTATATACTTTATCCTCTGGTTCTATCTTGGGCTAAGATAACGTGGGATCGCTAGTTTTAACATCTACAAAAATAACCTAAGTCAAATGTTATAGGACAATGACCAGAAAATTTTTAAGGCACACTATATCATTCCTGGAAGGTTCATCCTTAAAGCACTTTGAATTCCATCACTGTATTAAAGTCAAGATGTTGTTGTTATTTACCTTTACTCTTTTCCCAGGCTTATTTTCCTATTTTTGGTCAATCATTTTCAGGGTAAGTCTAAATTAGCCATCTTTTCTCATTCCACAATTAAGTATTTGCTTTTTTATTTTTTTCCTAATTCTTTTTCAGAAATCCTTGACTGACTTTCCATATCCCTGTACCTGGCTACATCCTGTCTATAACTTTGTAGCAGCTCCCTGACACCATTTTATGCAATGTAATACTGAGGTTAACTCTAGAGTACAGAACTCTCTTCCTCCACTGGAACAAGCTGTGCTCATTATGTGGGGAGAAGAAGGGAAAAAAGAGGTCATGGGACACTTGAACATTGTAATGCTCAAGGACCACCTTATAATGTAACATTTCTGACTGTATAGGTCAGATCGTCAAAAAAAATGTGATAAATAAAGCAAATCCTTAAGTTTGCTCAATTAAATTGGTTCTCACTATTTTCCAACTCTGGCAAAAGGATAGTGGTTATCTTCCAGTCAGCACTGGTCCTTATTGGTAACATCAAACAGGGTCTCTATGTACAGATAATGGAGGCATAGCAGCCACTAACACAGAAGCAGATGCATGTAAACATGTTAGCGCAGTGGTGTCCCATGGTTTCCAAAACACACCGACAGTAGCCAAATCCCTGGGTCTTAAGTCGAGCAGAACGGCTACAAACCCTGCAATGGAAGGCGCACACACATCATCAACAAAAAGCATCATAACTCCAAGAAAAATCAAAACCAAGCAAAAACAAAAGAGAGATAACCAATACTCCACAGAAATTAAAAGATATAAAGGTAACATTAAAACTCAAACACATTTTTAGGTTTTTGCCTAATTTTTATTATCCAATATCGTTTTCTGTTCCATTTGGGGCTGTCCTTCTGGTTCTTCCTCTCAGACTACACTGAGAAAGGGCAAACTCTGAGAATGAGGCCAAGAGCTTCCAGATGTTTAAATACAAGGAAGCCAAAGTAAATGCTACTCTTACCTGTGGTGATGCAAATGACCATTACAGCTCAGGGTTATTAAGAAGTTGATAAAAGCAACCTGGTAGACTTTCTGCCAAGAATTCTTGGAAGACAAAGGAAAGCACTTTTCCCCTAAGTGTTAAAGGTCCAGAGAGAGTCAGCTGGGAGCAGGTGAATAATGCAAATAGGTTTAAATATGATTCTGCACATTAGAAAGGTGTCTCCCATGACTGCTGTATATGGAAACTGGTGCTAGACCATCCTCTTTGGGCACGAAGCCACATCTGCATTCTGTACCAGGATGGAGGTGGAGCTTTTATTTCTGTGACCAAGCAATGCCTACAGAAGTCCAAGAGAAATGAACACTTATAACAAATTCAAAATTTTTTACCTGCCACAAATTCCTATTTAAAAGCAGTAGGAGATCCTTACCTTAGCCATCATTCATATGCAGAACATGCAGTGGACAAAGAGATATCCCAAAAGCTGGGCACATTTCTCCAGCCTTACATTACTCAAGGAGCTTTGGGGGAAAGTACTGCCAGGAGGCAAATGTCCTTGGGGATCATAAAACAATCTGATTAGAGTGGAATTCGGGTGATTCTAAAAAAAAAAAAAAAGAGAGAGAGAGAGAGAGAGAGAGAGAGAGAGAGAGAGAGAGAGAGAGAGAGACAGGAGGAGGAGGAGGAGGAGGAAGAGGAGGAGGAGCAGCAGCACCATCAGTAGCAGCAGCCTGGCTCTCTAAAACAGTTAACTAGGGTTAAATGACTGATAGGGAAGTCTTAGGAAATACCAAACTAGCCAAGGTTTCATTCAACCTCACACAGACACCCCTAAACTTAGTAAGCTTACTTGCAAGTAAACTGGGGGAATGCTATGTCAGTCCTCTTCTTCTATCCCCAAGGTATCACCTTTTAACTGGGAGTTTATTAGAGTCAGGCTCCTTGCAATATACCGTATTCTCAGCATATAAGACGACTGGTCGTATAAGACAGCCCCCAACTTTTGAGAAGATTTTCCTAGGTTAAAAAGGCCGGAGATCGTATGCGGCACCAAAAGAAGCCATCCGGAGACGGTTGCGGTCTCCAACCGGCTCCATTGACGACCCCCGACTTTTGAGAAGATTTTCTTGGGTTAAAAAGTCATCTTATACTCCGGAAAATACGGTAAATAGCAAATGCCAGTCCACGCCTATAAACTTCTGCAAATCTTTGTGGCCATTTGGGAAATTCTACTTTTTTAAGGAAAGGAGCAATGGGGCAGGAGAAGGAGGTGTGCAAGGGAAAAAATTGTTAGATAAAAAATATTCCTGGGTTAATGTTCCCCATTTTCACATAGACAAGGTTTTCTTTTCCCCTTTCCAGAAGCAGCTTCTCTGATTCAACAGTATCAACTGCAGTCACCTCTCCTCTCTCTCCTCTAGGCCTCTTTTATTCATAGGCATCTTCTTAATTACTATAAAGGACGACTAACTTGCTATTTTATTTTTACTCTTTCTAAATCAGTTCTTTAAGCCAGAACTGGTTATAGGTCTCTTACTACTGAATCCTTGAAGAGAAGGTGAAAAACACAGAAGATTTTTTCATTAAATAGAGGATGTTCTCTCAGTTATAATCAGGTCAGATATAGAACTAGAAGTCTTCCTGGCTTAGAGTACTGGCTCTGTAGTAGCTTCTCCCTTCCTCTCCTTTCCACCACATAAGTAGCAAGACACTTTTCAGAAACAGAGATGGCCCAAAAGCTCCTGTGTCTAATGTCTTACTTGTTCTTGCTACAACAGATGCAGGGGATGATTCTGAGGCAGCAGCTCAGCTTACTCTCATCCCTCGGAGGAACAAGGTTGGATTCTTGTTTCCTTTTCTTTTTCAAGACACAATTAAAGGGTAGTGTGATTGTCTTCCAAACTATTTCTGGGTAGCCAGCCTCTGAGACAAGGAGCACAATGTCAACAATCAGTCATCAGAGTCAACATGTTTGTGAACAGGGATCAGATGCATCTGTGACTTCAAAACAGCATGATGGGGTTTTAAATAAATACCTTGCAGCTTAGAGTCACCCGACTCCATAGCAAGATATATGGAGGAAATCTTAGGCTGCTGCTTTTAAGAGAACAGGGGACTGGATGGGCAGGACCAGAGAGGAGCATACTGCTATAGTGGAAAGCTGTTATCGAAGAAGTGCATGCCATTGTTTTAGAAAAGAAAAAGAACTGCAACTATGGAAATATCCAAACTTACATGCCATCCAACAACCAAAACGTACCACCGACACCGCACCAATAGCGACATTCCCATCACAGAACAAAATGACACCAAGTCACAGTGAGGGAAAAGGTTGAGCAGACATAAACTGAAAACTATAGAGGTGAAGGCAGCTATTTAGAGAGCTTCAAACAAATGAATAGAAGAAATAAAAATTAGTTAGATTGTAGAGAAAAACAAAAATAGAAAGACACCAGAGAATAAATCAGCAAAAGGATAGCAGGAAACCTACTATAAAATTAAAGGGGAAGAAAAGAAACAATTCAACACTATGCTGGTTTCACTGCCTGGTTTTGTGAGTTTTAAGTGGGGTTTGTTTGCTTGTTTTTCAATCTCCCCAGTACTCCCTCCTCCCCACCTCTTCCCAATGCAGATGATTTTGGACAGTCACAATTTCCCCAAGTTCTTTGTTCCTGAGGAGAAAGACACAGAGAAGGGGTGGGGAATAAGGGAGGTAGAAAGGACAGTAAAGGGGGAAAAAAGTTGCCACAGATGTTTTCATACACTACAATTAGTAGGATTATGGGTCTGAAAAAAACGAAGACAAGGGGTGGGGTGAGTGATCATATTGGGAAAGAGGGAAAGGAAGCAGAAGGGAAGGATCATTGGGCCACCTCTAATGACTACAGTACTACTACTGTAGGGTGCTGAACTCACTCTGAAGGACGCTTATGGTGGCCTGGGCTCGAATCCATGTTATGGAGGGGTTTTGCCTCAAGTCATTCCTCTTGGGGTCGTTGCTGGCCCTGCACTCGTAAGTCCCAGAGTCCTCCAAGGTGAGACGGGTTATTCTCAGCACACTCACGCCGTTTGACCCGTAGGCGGTGTTTACGGTGACACGGCGCTTCCGTGCACCGTCCCACAGCTGTCTGAAAGACTCTGCTCGGTTGACTTCTGCGTACCACCACTGGATCTCTGGCGTGGGGCTCCCGACCACATCACAGTACAGCTCAAAGGCGTCCCCAGTGAGCTTAGTTTCTGACATGGGCGACTTGACAAACCCAGCTAGAGGGAGGGGGAGCAGGAATGCAGTGATAGGCCAATCAGAAAAAAAAGAATCAACAGGTGTTAATAGTAATTTAAAGAAAAGAAAAAAAGCAAATGAGTTGCAAAGAACAAAAAAGATTAATTTTTAAACTCTAAAGAAACAGTACACAGCATTTCATACAAGCTTTTAGAAGAAGAACCACCCTGGGAAGTTTATGAAGCAAAGGCAGGCTAATTACAAGCTAGGGCTGCCCAGGTACTGGCCAGGCAAAAGCAAGTCCACTGGAAAGCATTTTAGCAATGGGCCCAGCTGGTAGAAATGGGAAAGCCTCAAATGTCAGCGAGGAATCTTTCCTTAGAGCACAAACCATAATCTGTTCAAACTCAGACAAGTGATGAAAGATAACCAGAAGTTTCAGTAGGTGTATTTGGGAAGTCAGGATCTCTCTTCTGGATGAACACATTGTTAAAAATACAATGTCTTTTATGGGCCTCGACAAGAAGTATTAACTAACCTATGAACACCTCTTGGGAGTCAGAATTCAAATTTCAACTGAAAGGGTAGCAAATTTCTCTGTCATGCCAGATTCTATCCTGAACTCAGATTAGATTTTTCCCACATCATATTCTTCCCGGGGCCTATGGCAAACAAACAACCTAGTGATCTGTGATTAGGCAGCCTCTACTTGACTGAAAACCCTCAGGCACAGGAGAACAAAACCATCTTCAGAGTGAGAATTAATATGGGGGTCAGCTCAGGAGTGGAACCAATAATAACAGCAAACCAACTCATTGCCAGTGAATGCAGGGATGAACTATGCCCTCCATAATCCTGTAAGTCCATACAACTAGAAAATTATCCTCAAAAGTTAGTCTTAAAAATAACCATGGTACCTGGCAGGCTCTCTCTACATAGTTTAGTTGCCTGGCTCAAAGGGGCCAGCTCAAAAAGAATGAAAGATGTATAATGATAAATTAAATTAAACACTATGGTGAAGGCTAAGCCTCAACAATGTTGCCAGGCACTGCCCAGAAACTAAAATTGATGCCTACTTTCACTTGTCCAAAATTTGCTTGAGATTATACTTTCATAAGACAAGGTGGCAATGGCAGAGAGAAGTTTTAAAAATCCAAGTTTATTTGAAGAACTTGGAGTGGGGTCCACAGAAAACCAAATCACAGTGCAAGCATACTCTCAGCCACTTACTCCACCAAGGGTTCATTCAGCTAAAACCTAATAGTTTACAAAGTCTTCCACACATATCACATCTCACTTCATTCACATAACTTCACAAAGTTCATGGGGCAGGTGCAGAGAAAGGTTCATGACTTGCCCAAGATCATTTAAGGCAGCAAATCCTGACTAAAGCTGGGATCAGAACACAGGTCTTCATCTCTTTATCTACAGTTCTTTCCAATAAATCTTCCTGCCTATAAACAAGCCACGTAGGGGATTCCTTGGCAGTTTCAAATATCATGAAAACATCTATTTCTCCTAGCAGTAAAGGAGGGGGAAAACCCTCTCTATATAATACAGGCATACCTCAGAGATACTGTGGGTTGGTTCCAGACCACTGCAATAAAGCTAATCATAATCTTCTTGCTGGTTCAGAGAGCCAGTTGTGCCTTCAATTTGTAAGACAAACAAACAAACAAACAAACTTACCCACAACATCTGTGAAAAACAATAAAATGAAGTATGCCTATACTGTGAGATCACAGTTAGAAAGGGAAAGTTATTAGCAACCATCTACTTTATTATCCATCCAAAATTAGCTCCCATTCAGGAGAACCAGCTAGCAACAGCAGGAAGCAGGCAGCTCAGAGCCTGACTCACTATCCTGCCTTTCATTACCAAGGGTTTTCTAACAAATATGTGCCCTCAACATGAGCACATTGCCTAAAGTTGGGAGGCCAGCAGAAGCATCTGTTTGATCTCTGAGTCAAAAGTCATTTAATATTTTAGGAAAGCCTACATTTCAGAAAAACAACCTCCCGCCCTTCCCTACAGTCATCTCCACCCACTATAATACATAACTGGGCTCAGATCTCAAACAGGTTTGACAAAGTTCTAACATCAGTGCATTCTGTTCAACAATGAGAAAGAAGGAAAGTGAATGGTGGCCACTGGCTTTGGAGGAGAGAGGGATTTAGAAGCTGAGGGTAGAGGAGGAGGATAGGCAGAGTATAAAAGTTGGAGACAGTAAAATCAGGAAAAGCATAATGTAAAATTGCAAAGCTGGGGATGGGGGATGGGAAGCAAAGATGACAGATGAGGCTAACAGCCAGAGAAAGAAGGAGCTCTCTGGCAGGAAAAACTGGATGTGTAGATATGTAGCAGAGGGTGAGAAGAAAAAGGAAACACAGAAGAGCAAGTTTAGTCCAATTCCAAGAAAACTGCTTTCTCTTATGCCCTAAGGGAGCAAAAAACCTAGCCTCACTCCACAGAGGAGGGACCATCAGCGTTTTCCACAGCTGAAATTCTCATTTACCTCCAAGGCAATCATTGAACAGGTCATAAGACAGACTTCTCTCCCTCTCTCAGCTGACTACTGCCAAACCAGGCCTTAAATCTAGACTGCTTTTACTTTAAAAAAAACACAAACAAACAAACAAAAAAAACAAACCAAAAAAAAACAGCTGACCTCCCTTCAAGCTCCTCTCTACTACTAATTCCCTATGGGTGGCTCATGCTGTTCTCTCCTTTATGCCTCATAATAAAAAGGAAATGACAGTCAAGGACACAACACCATTTCTCTCTCTCTCTCTCTCTCTCTCTCTCTCTCTCTCTCTCTCTCTCTC
>PVJC01021402.1:0-28255 GCA_004026665.1 Murina feae
CTGTTGGCCTGCTCACTCCAAACTGCATCCCCCTGTCCTGATCACCCCCACCTTATTCCCACTGATGGCCTGCTCACCCTCAACAGGCACCCCTGCTTGTCTGCTCACCTCCAACTATCCCCCCCGCCATCGGCCTGATCACCCACAATGGCCCTCTCCCACCAGCCTGATGCTCTCCTTTCTTGGCCTCCAACTGCCTCTACTTTGGCCCCAACACCATGGCTTTGTTCAGGAGAACGTCTGCAAGGTCTCCTGGAAGGTCCCCCAGTCTAATTCGCATATTATTATTTTATTAGTATAGAGGCCTGGTGCATGGGTGGGGGCTGGCTGGTTAGCCCTGACGTGTGTCCCAGATTAGGGTGAGGGGTTCCCTTGGGGTGTGGGGTGGCCTGGGCGAGGGGCCTGTAGTGGTTGGAGGGTGTGAGGAGCCATGGGGGTGAGGGTCCCTGCTGGAGGGGCATGGCCAGCCTGGGTGAGGGGCTGAGGGCTGTTTTCAGGCTGGCCATCCTCCCCTTCAAGGTGGGGGTCCCTGCTGGGGTTCCTGGCCAACCTGGGTATAGAATGATGGCTGTTTTCAGGCTGGCCATGCCCCCTGCCCAGCAGGGACTCTTACTCCATGGGGGTGTGGCCAGCCTGGGTAAAGGGCTGAGGGCCATTTTCAGGCTGGCCATGCCCCTCAGGGACCCAGGCCCCCTGCCACTCCTTCAGCAGGATCTATGGCAAGTGGGAAGCTTGGCTTACTCTGTCGCCAGAGGCAACCCAAGCCTCCTGCTCACTCCAGCTCTGTGGCCACTGCCATCTTTGTTGGGTTATTTTCCATACTCGCCCTGATTGGCTGGTGGATGTAGCGGAGGGTCGGTCAATTTACATGTTTCTCTTTTATTAGTTACAAATATATATATATATATATTTGTAACTTATACACAAAGAAATACCTAAAAAATAGTTGATCATAAGTCAATCAATATGTCATAATTATTTTAAAAACTAGACACCCAGTGCACAAAAATTTGTGCACTTGTTGGGGTCCCTCAGCCCAGCCTGTGCCCTCTCGAATCTAGGACCCTCAGGGGATGTCCACCTGCTGATTTAGGCCTCCTCCCCAGGCATAAGCTGGCAGTCAGACATCCCTCTGGAAGCTCAGGAGCCCTTGGGGGATGTCCACTTGCCAGCGGGGAGCAGGCCTAAGCTGCAGTTGGACATCCTTAGCGCTGCTAAGGAGGCAGGAGAGTCTCTCACCACCACGGCTGTACTGGTAGCCATCAACCTGGCTTGTGGCTGAGCAGAGCTCCTCCTGTGGGAGTTCCCTGACCACCAGGGGACAGCTCCTGCATTGAGTGTCTGCCCCCTGATGGTCAGTGTGTGTCATAGTGACCAGCCATTCCCAGTGGTTCTGCTATTACAGTCAATTTGCATATTACCCTTTTATTGTATAGGATAGAGGCTTGGTATATGGGTGGGAGCCAGCTGGTTTGCCCTGAAGGGTGTCTTGGATCAGGGTGGGGGTCCTGATGGGGTGTCTGGCCAGACTGAGTAAGGGGCTGAGGGTCGTTTGCAGACTGGAAAGCCCCCGAGAGAGCCCCTCACCCAATGGAGGTGTGGCCAGCCTGGGTAAGGGGCTGAAGGCTGTTTTCAGGCTATCCACCACAGCCCCTTCAGGGTGGGGGTTCCCACTAGAGCGCCTGGTCAGCCTGGGTGAGGAGCTGATGGCCATTTTCTGGCTGACCATGCTCCCCAGCAACCCAATTGAAACTTTGTAGCCTTGAGCGGAGGCTAGGTTCAGCTGGAAGCAGGTATCTGGGATTTATTTATCTTCTATAATTGAAACTTTGTAACTTTGAATGGAGCTCAGGGCCAGCCAGGGCAGGTGGTAAGCTTGGTTTCCTCCATTGTCGGGGACAACCCAAGCCTCCTGCTTGCTCCAGCTCTGTGGCCACTGCCATCTTAGTTGGGTTAATTTTCGTACTCACTCCTGATTGGCTGGTGGGCATGGTTTATGGATATGGCAGAGTGGCGGAGTAATGGAGTGATGATTAATTTGCATGTTTCTCTTTTATTAGTGTAGCTACCCAACCAAAGAGATAACAGGAAAAAAATAAAAAGCAACAACAAAACCCCAAAACAAATACACAACACAGAGCAAGATCATAGATTTAACCAATCACACTGATAATTATAATTAAGGCAAGTGAATAAAGAACCAATAAGAACCACACTTTAAATATAAAGACACAGATAAGTTCAAATAAAGGATGAAATGAAAAACACATTATACTCTCACTAAGTATGAGAGTTGGAGTGGCTGTATTATCAAAGTGGACTTCAGAACAAGATTTTGCATGATGATAAAGTAGTCACTTGTGAACAAGGCATAACAACCCTAAATGGACATGTACCCAAGAACAGAGATCATTAAAACACTAAACAAGGGTAGAATTGAAAAAATAAGTAGAAAAATCTGCAATTTTAGCTAGAGATTTTAAAGTTCCTCTTTCAGTAATTCATGAAACAACTAGAAAGATTAGTAAGAATATAAAAGACTTAAGTAACATATTCAATGAATCAGACCTAATGATAGTTACTAAACACTCTAGCCAGCAATAGCAGAACATATAGAATATACGTTGTCACTGGAAAAATTACCATAGACCAAGTATACCAAATTTCAACAATTTTCTTTTTTAAAATATGCTTTTATTGATTTCAGAGAGAGGAAGGGAGAGGGAGAGAGTGATAGAAGTATCAATGATGAGAGAGAATCATCAATTAGTTGCCTCCAAGCCCACAACCCGGGCATGTGCCCTGGCTGGGAATCAAACCATCACCTCCTGATTCATAGTTTGATGCTCAACCACTGAGCCACACTGGCCGGGCTCAACAGTTTGAAACTGTTCTTAATAAACAGTTTCAAAACAGTAATAAAGCTAATTTTATTGCGGTAAATAAGTGTAATGTAAAATTTACCATATTAGCAATTTTTGAATATATAATTCAGTGGCATTAAATATATTCACATTGTATAAATTTTAAAATATTAAAATAAATCAACATATGATCTCTGACTACAATGGATTTAAATAAGATATCAATAACAAAGAGATATCCAGAAAACCCCTCAATATGAGAAAATTAAAGTAAACACTTCAAAATAAGTGATAGATGACAAGAAAATTTAGAAAATATTTGAACTAAAAACAATAAAAGCATAACTTATCAAAACCTTAGTTGCAACTTAGTTTCTCTCTAAACCTTGGAGAGAAACCGATAGATTTCAAATGCTTGTAAAAGCAAAGAAGATCTAATATCTATGGCTTGAGTTTCTGTCTTAAGAAGCTATTAAAGAAGAGAAAAATTAAACTTGGAGAAGCAGAAATAAGAAAATACAAAGGTTAAGAGTAAAAATCAATAACACAGAAAATGGACCAACTGTAAAAAATATCAATGAAAGCAAATGCTGAATCTTTGAAAACATCAATTAAATTGATCTAACTAGGCCAATAAACAAAAATATACAAAAAAATATGTTATCAATATTTTGTACATTAAAGAAGGAATATCACTGCAGAAGCTACTGATGTTAAAAAGGAATCATAAGGGAATATTATGAAAAATTTTATACCAATAAATTTGGCAACATAAATAAAATTATTTGAAATATATTAATTACTGAAACTGGCTCAAAAAGAAATAATAAAATTGAGTATGCTTATATTATTTATAGAAATATAGTTTATAATTTAAAATCTTCCCACCAAAAGAATTTCAGTCCCAGAAAAATTCTGAAGAAAATATGAACAAATTATATCCAACAATACTAAAATACACCATAATTAAGGATAATTCATTCAAGAATTTAAGATTGATTAACATTTAAGCATAAATATAAAGTAACTAGGGGCCCGGTGCACGAAATTTGTGCACGGGGGGAGGGGGAGGGAGGAGTCCCTCAGCCCAGCCTGCCCCCTCTCACAGACTGGAACCCCTCAGTGGTTGTCCTATGATGTCCCCAGTCTGCCAGGCGCCTTGTGTGTGTGTGTGTGTGTGTGTGTGTGTGTGTGTGTGTTGCTACTGGGGACCTGTCCCCAGCCGCATCTGAGGCTCGGAGCAGTTCTCCTGTGTGTGTCTGCCTGCTGGGGGCCTGCCCCCAGGCTTGGAGCAGGCACCCCCTCTGTGATGATCTCTCAAACTCTTGCCCTCCCCTGCATGTTGTTCTCTTTTTTGAGCTCTGGCCAGGGCTGGGTGCTGCCTGCCTCCCAAGCTTGCCTACTGCCCATCTTCCTCCAGCTACCAGAAAGCAGGGAAAACCCCACCTCATGGTCAGGCCAGCCTTTTCCTGCTCCCTGATCCCCAGAAGGGACCTAGGGAGCTGCCAAGCAGGACCCCAGCCCCCAAGAGCTTGTTTTCCCGTTCCCCAGTGCCCCCCAAAGGGCCTCCGACTCTTTCCCCTCACCAGTCCCCTGCTGCCTTCCTTTCCCACTCCCCGGTGTCGCCAAGGGGTCTGAGGAGCTGCCAAGCTGGACCCCCGGCCACTTGAGCCTTGCTTTCCTATTCCCTGGTGCCCAGCAAAGGACCTGGGCAGCTGCCAAGCAGGCTAAGACGCCCCCACTGCCTCTTTCCCACTCACTGGTACCCTGCTGCCTTGCTTTCCCACTCCCTGGTGCCCCACAAAGGGCAAAGGGCCTGGGCAGCCACCAAGCAGGCCGAGACGCCCCCGCTGCCTCTTTCCCACTCACTGGTACCCTGCTGCCTTGCTTTCCCACTCCCCAGTGCCCTGCAAGGGGCCTGGGCAGCTGCCAAGCAGGCCAAGATCCCCCGCTGCCTCTTTCCTCCTCCCGGTGCCCCGAAAAGGGCCTGAGGAGCCACCAAGCAGGCCCCCAGACCCCACCACCTCTTTCCCACTCCCTGGTGCCTCACAAAGAGCCTGGGCAGCTGCCAAGCAGGCTTCCAACCCTGCCGCCTCTTTCCCACTTACCGGTCCTGGGTCCTGCGCTGTTCTGCCCTGCAGCTGCTCTGTGCACTCGGGAGGTCCCTCAGCCCGGCCTGTGCCCTCTCACAGTCTGGGACCCCTCTGGGGATGTCCACCTGCTGGCATGCCTGACCAGCCTGGGTGATGGGGTGATGGCTGTCTCCAGGCTGGCCAAGCCCCCCAGGAATGTCCCTCACCCCATTGGGTTGTGGCCAGCGTGGGTGACGGGCTGATTGGTGCTTTCAGGCTTTCAGGCTTCCCACAGCTCCCATTGACCCAATGTCCCAGCAAGGCTGGCTGGATGCAGGTTTCTGGGTTTTTTTTATCTTCTATAATTGATGCTGTTCCTTTAAGCCAGCCTACTAACTAACGAAGCCTCCTCTCTGCTTCACCTGGCAGTGTCTATAATGAGACAATGTTACTCTTAGGCCTGCTGTTTCCTTCAGCTCCCGAGGATTCTATGAATGTTATTTTGTTTCACACTTGTGTTTTGCTAGAGCCAGTTTAATCGGAGCGGACGCAGTTTCACTTTCACTCCTGCCGCAATGGAAGCTGCCGTTTACTCAGGTCCATGAATGGCGGCCTCCATGTTGGCTGGGCTAATTTGCATACAGCCGCTCTGATTGGCTGGTGGGCGTGGCTTACCCATCTCAGAGAAACGGTTAATTTCAATATTATGCTTTTATTAGTTAAGATTTTTAAAGTATATGATCATTTAAATGGATGCAGAAAAATTATTTGTCAAAATTCAGCACTGTGATTAAATAAACTTAGAAAGGTAGGAATAGCAAGGAATTCACTCAACCCAATAAAGTGACTTTTTGAAAAAAATCATAGGAAACATGCTTAATGGGAAAAAAACAAAGTATTTTTCCATAATACTAGAACTAGGCAAGGATGTCCCCTCTCACTACTTCAATTCATTGTTGTACTGTAATTTCTGGTGTAACAACATAAGATATATAACTGTCTATTTGCACATGACTTAATCACCCATGTAGAAAGTTCAAAAAAGCTAATATGTAAATGTTAAAAGAATTCAAGATGCAAGGCCAATATATATGTCTACTGTATTTCTATATGCTAGCAATGAACACTTAGAAAATAAAAATTTTATACCAATACATCATCTACAATAGGAAATATTTAGAGAAAAATCTGCTAAAATATATGTAAGACCTGTACACTTAAAACTATAAAATCATTGCTCAGAGAAATTAAAGAAGACTTAAAGGGAGATAAGAGCTATGTTAGTTCAATAATAGATTTAAGATTGTTAAATTGTCAGTTTTTCCCAAACTAATCTATAAATGGAACAAATCCCAGTCAAAATCCCAGAAGGTTAATCTGTAGATATTGACAAAATAATCTTTTTTAAAAATATATATTTTATTGCTTTTTTTACAGAGAGGAAGGGAGAGGGATAGAGAGTTAGAAACATGGATGAGAGAGACATCGATCAGCTGCCTCCTGCATACCCCCTACTAGGGATGTGCCCTCAACCAAGTTACATGCCGTTGACCAGAATAGAACCTGGGACCTTTCAGTCCACAGACTGATGCTCTATCCAGTGAGCCAACCCAGTTAGGGTGACAAAATAATCTTAAACATTTTATGGAAATAGAAAGAAATTAGAATGGGCAAACAATTTTGGAAAACAAAGGTGGAAATAAAAAGGCTAGATCTGCAATAACTAAGACAAGTAGTATAAGAGTAAAAAGAAATATATATATATATATATATATATATATATATATATATATATATATATATATATAAATGAAATAGAATATACAGGAATAGAATAGAATAGAATAGAATAGAATAGAATAGAATAGAATGGAATGGAATGGAATGGAATGGAATGGAATGGAATGGAATGGAATGGAATGGAATGGAATGGAATAGAATATGTAACTGAAATAGAGTATCAGTTACAGGTTCATAAATACATAGTCAACTGACTTTTCAGTGTAAATGACAAGCTAACTAAATGGGGCAAAGAAAACTTTTTTAAATATGCTTTTATTGATTTCAGAGTCAGAAAAGGAGACAGGCATAGAAACATCAATTATGAAAGAGAATTGCTCATTGATTGCCTTCTGCATGCCCTACTTGGAATTGAGCCTGAAATCTGAGCATGTTCCCTCACTGGAATCAAACCTGGACCTCCTGGTTCATGGGTCAATATTCAAACACTGAGCCAGGCAAGAAAACTTAAATGGTGCTGGAACAACTAAATATCAACATGGAAACAGTTGAAATCCAACCATCTTCTGACACCTTACATAAATAATCATTCAAATGCCTTACTAGGCCCTGGCTGGTGTGGCTCAGTTGGTTGGAGCATCATCCTATATACCAAATGATGTGAGTCAAATTCTCAGTTAGATCACATGCCTAGCTTTCCCATTAATCCCTAGTTGGGGTGTGGATAAGAGGCAACAAATCCATGTTTTTCTCTCATATCTGTTTCTCTCTCTCAAAGCAGTAAGCATATGCTCAGGTGAGAATTTAAATAGATGATAGATAGATAGATAGATAGATAGATAGATAGATAGATAGATCCAAAAAAGTCAGAAATCTTTGAAAGCTTGGAAAAGGCAAAGATTTGTTATAGACTACAAGCATAAACTACAATAAAATCTTTACATATGTGGATATATTGACTTTGTTAAAAATAAAACAGCTCTTTAATAAAAGCTATTAAGAAATGAAAAGATAGCTATAAATTAAGTAATACAAATATCTGACAAAGGGCTTATATATAAAGAGCTCTTAAATTAAAAAAAAAAAGAACACATGATTGCCCTATACAGTGTGGCTGAGTTGGTTACAGCATCATCCCATGCACCCAAAGGTCATGGGTTCAATTCCCAGTCTCAGGGCACATATCCAGGTTGCAGATTTGGGAGACAACTAATCAATTGATGTTTCTCTGTCTCTCTCTCTCCATCTCCCTTCTTCTCTCTAAAATCAATAAAAGCATATTTTATTTTATTTTATTAAATTTATTGGGGTGACATTGGTCAACATGCTCATATAGATTTCACTTGTGTGTTTCTATGTTACCAGATATGTATATTGCACTGAGTACCCATCACCCAAAGTCAAATCTTCTCCTGCCACCCTATATTAATAAAAACATATCTAGAAAAGGAACTCATATATGCACATATAATTTGTAATGCCCATATAGTTTCAGACACTTTACAAAAGAAGATATAAGAATGGCCAACAAGCACATGAAAAGATGTTCAATATTAAGACAGACTATCTAGACTAACTAGGATGGCTAAATTAAAAAGAAAATATTAAATGATGAAGAGGGTGTAGAGCAACTATAATTCTTCTACACTGTGGATAGGGATATAAAATAGTAGTACAATTACTTTAGAAAAAAATTTGAGAATTTCTTAAAAAGTTAAAGATATGTCTATATGTGACCCAGAAACTCCACTCAGGTATTTATCTAACAGATATGAAGACATCCTATGTAATAAAAGAGCAATATGCAAATTGACCATCACTCCAACACACAAGATGGCCACCCCCATGTGGTCAAAGATGGTCGCCGCCTTGTGGACATAAGATGGCCACCACAAGATGGCTGGCAGGGAACGGCAGTTATGGGCAATCAGGCCAGCAGGGGAGGGCAGTTGGGAGAGACCAAGCCTGCAAGGGAAGGCAGCTGGTGGTGATCAGGCCTGTAGGGGAGGGCAGTTAGGGGCAATTGGGCCAGCAGGGGAGTAGTTAGGTGTCAATCAGGCTGGCAGAAGAGTGGTTAGGGAGGCAGGCAGGCAGGCGAGTGGTTGGGAGCCCGCAGTCCTGGATTATGAGAGGGATGTCCGACTTCCTGTTTAGGCTAAGGTGACCAGACATCCCGCTTTTGGCAGGACAGGCCCGATTTTTAACAGTTTTTCCTGCATCCCACGGCGTTTTTAAAAAGTTCCAATTACTCTTTATAATATTTTAAGTAATAATAATTTAAAAAAAGAACCCTGCAAGTCAATGGTGTACCACTTTAAATCTGGTCACCTTAGTTTAGGCCCAATCCCAGGATTGGGCCTAAAGGGGAAGTTGGATATCCCTTGAGGGGTTCCAAATTGGAAAGGGTACAGGCTGAGCTGAGGGATATACCCTCTCCCCAGCCCCATGCACGAATTTCATGCACCAGGCCTCTAGTACATCTATAAAGACTTTTCCTGAGTGTTCATAAGCAGTTTTATTCTCAGTTTCCAAAAAGTGAATCTGATATATCCATACAATGGAAAATATGTCTGTAGGGGAAAAAAAGAATAAACTATGAATGCAGCAATAACACAGATGAATCTCAAAATTATTAAACCAAGAAAAATATGAATACAAAAATTTTATACAGTATAATTCCATTTATATGGAATTCTAGAAAAGGCAAAGTTATTTTCCTGGGAGAAATAAGTCATTGGTTTCCTGGCCCAGGGTTAGGAGGAATTGGCTTGGAAGGACATATGGATACTCTTTGGAGGGTAAAGAAAATGTTCTTTCTTGATTTTTGTGGTATATGAATTATAAGTTGTAGTATAGTCTTAAAATGGGTGCATTCATTATATGTAAATTATCTTATCTAATAAAGAGGGAATATGCAAATTGACCATCATGCAGTCACAAAAATGGCTGCACCCATAGCCACAAGATGGCAGTGCCCAGTCCCGTCAGCCCTGCCAGAGTTCCACAGTCCTTTTAGCCCAGCCAGGGGGGTGGGGAGGGCAGAAGATGCACTGTGCAGCCGGACCCACCCTCAGCCCCCCAGCTGCCCGGTGCCGGCCCGAGGTGCAGACAAGTCTCAGATGGCAGCTTCCCAGCTTCCCAGGCCATCCAAAGCTCAGGTAACCAAGGCTGGCTGAGGCTTGCTCTGCCAGCAGTGGCAGCAGCAGAGGTGTGATGGGGGCGTCACTTTCCCCTGATTGCCATGTCACCTCCTGCCCCTGAGGGCTCCTAGACTGTGAGAGGGGGCAGGCTGGACTAAGGGACCATCCCTCCAGGGCATTAATTTTTATGCACTGGGCCTCTAGTATTTTAATAAAATTTGAAGGGAGATTAAAAAGAAACCTGGAGGATTTTACCAAACATATTTGATTATATAATGTCTTCTCAGTTCAATTCCCAGAAAACTCTTACTCTTCCCTCTCAGATCCCTAATATTTGCCTTTTGGGCTATTTTCTTTAGAAGCCACTCCCTTCCTCTAATCTGAGATCTTCTTGTTACCTCCACTATCCTGACCATAGGATCATTCTGGAAAGTAGGATGTATACTTCTCAATTTTTCCCTTACTATTTTTTCCCCATTATTACTAGCCTTAACTACAGGGAAAGAGAAGTAGATAATGAGAACCAAGAATAAAAAAGTTACCTACTAACCAAAATTTTCACAGGATACTATAACATACTATCCATTCTAAAGCTTAAGTGATCTTAAGTAATCAAGGTAACCAAGATGCTAAATATTTACCTTTAGAATCAGACTAAAAAATTAGGAGTACCCTAGATGTTAGAACAGGTAATTAGATCTTGGTCTTTCTGTAATATCCAGAATATTCTGCTAAAACTGATAAACCCTGGTTTCTTCCAATATCAAGAAGTAGTAAAGGTTTTAAATTACTTTAAAGTAACACATACCTGAAGTTACACATTAGTTCTATCACTAATGTATATGACCCCTAGACAAGTACCTTCAGATCTACAATGGCTGAGCTGCTTCCTTAAAGGAGAGCAAGATTACCTTTCATGCTTGGTAAAATTTCAGATAGTCTGTTATGTTCTTCCTATCCTCTCTTACTCTTTATTCATTGCAGGTTTTCATGTCTTTACACTCAAAGTCTTACCATAAATCTTGGCATCATATTACAGAGAAGCTTCCAACTAGGTGCTAGGTTAAGAACTGAAAAACAGGGAAGTAAGAAACAACTTAGTTTCTAAGCATATAGGTAAATGATGAAAGAAAAATTTACTAAGATGACTTTAATTTAATAAGATCAGAATTCTCGCCCTAGCTGGTTTGGCTCAGTGGATAGAGAGTCGGCCTGCGGACTGAAAGGTCCCAGGTTCGATTCCAGTCAAGGGCATGTACCTTGGGTGTGGGCACATCCCCAGTAGGGGGTGTGCAGGAGGCAGCTGATCGATGTTTCTCTCTCATTGATGTTTCTAACTCTCTATCCCTCTCCCTTCCTGTCTGTAAAAAATCAATAAAATATATTAAAAAAAAAAAAGATCAGAATTCTCCAAGAAACACTCAATTTGATAAGGCTCCTAAGTAATTACTATATTTTCCAGTGTATAAGACAACTTTTTAACTTTTTAAGGAAAATCTTCTCAAAAGTTGGGGCTTGTCTTATACACCTAGTTGTCTTATACACTGGAAAACACGATACTTATTTTCATCCTAGAGGCCCAGTGCACAAAATTCATGCATGGGTGCAGTCTCTAGGCCTGGCTGGTGATCAAAGCATGAACGTCTGGCATGGAAAGGCAGGTCCCAGCTGACTTCTAAGCCCTGGGCAGTACATGGGTCCCCAGGCCCCTGTTTGCCGCCCTCTGCCTGAGTCATGGTGCCCAAGTCCCCATGCAAAGATGTGGTGAGCATGGCCAGACACCATGGACTGGGGCTCAGCATGGGCCTCTGCATCAACCAGCGGCACCATAAGTAAGCTGGGTGGGCAGCAAGCTCTCTCCTGGCTGGCCTCACAGATTGGCTGACTCCTGCATGAACCAGCTCCTGAGGTCCTGGCAGATGTGGCCCAGCTTACCCAGAAGATGCCATATGGGTGTTGAGCATCAGGCTCCTTGCGGGCACCTGGCACCTGAGCATAGGGGTTTCCCTGGCACTCTAGCCCTGGTGTCCTGGAGAAGGGTAGCAGGAGGAGTGACAGTGAGCTCAGCAGACACCCCACATTCTCACCACACCTCCATCCCTGTCACCCTTGCCCCCAGGTAACTGGTGAAAGGTCACAAACACCCGCCATGTTCTTTGTCACGTACATCACAGTGAGCGGCCGAATTCCTGGTCTCCCAGTTGAACTCCTGATTGAACAACCACCTGAGGGGGAAATTTGCATATTAGGCTTTTATTAAATAAAATTGTGATTTTTAGAAAATGGAAAGATAGAAGAAAAACATAGAAAACGTTAAATATACTACCTGTTATTGCTATATATATCTTTCTAGAAAAATAATAGTTATGTATGCTTTATTTGAAAACTTTGGTGCTTCCCCATTTGCTATACTAGTAAATCAAAGACTGAACTCAAATGTCTGACATTCAAGGCTTTTCATACTCTCTCACCTGAGCCTGTTTTCTTCCACATGTCTTCTGCTGCATTAAAATTAAAATGCTCATTGTTTCTCACAAACATTCCATGCTTTTCCATCTTTGATAGTTTGTTCATGGATCTGATCTCTTGGAATGTCCTTTCCTCCATCAAAGCTCATAATATAAATCAAACTTTCCTTGTTTCTAGATCCAATTCAAATGTCATTTCCAAATGACTCTGACTTCCCACCACCTCCTGAAACCAGAAGTTTAAACTCTTTCCTCAGAATTCACATAACCCTTTGTATATTTTATGTTCTAAGAGCCAATAATCTGCCTCTTTAATACCTTCCTAGTTCTCATGGGAATAATAATAGATTTATGAATGAGTGAAGATGCCATGGTTCTTCTAAATAGGCAATTTATTGAGAACTTCTTAATGTCAAACCTTTGCAATAGTTCAGAACATGTCTGCTGGCAGGACTGAAGTGAAGGAGAGAGCGTAAGTGAGGGAATGAGAGGACAACTGAGTGGACAGAGCAAGTGTGTGTTTAGCTTTGGGGGTGGGCAGTCGGGCTCTTATGGCCAAAGAGCCCCTGCTACCACCAGAGACACTCCCCAGGCTGGGCGGCTCTGGCTTGGAAACCAGGCCATCTTGAAGGGTTTACAAGGTACTCCTTGGGAGGAGGCAGCAAAGCAGCAGCAGCTAGGCACCCAACCTCACCACCACCCAGATTAGTCACAGGCAGGACCTGAATCCACGGGAAGCCCTGTCCTAACTGAATGGGCACCCTCGAACACCCCAAGGACACAATCCTCGGTCCACGCACTTAAGCAAACAGTAACAACAGCAGAGAGAGCCTGAGAACACCTGCCACAGACTACTCCTGGCCCTGCACCTAATGGAACTGCAGCCGAACCCCACACGTCTGCAGTTAATGGCTTCAGAACCCCATGCTATGGGCCCAAGGAGCCTCTGCTACCACCACAGCCACTCCCTGGGTACAGCTCCAGATTAAAGAACAAACCACCTTGAAAGCTTTACAAAGTCCTCCTTGGGAGGAGGCTTTGGGGAGCACAGTGGTTAGGTGTCAACTGCTTCCTCAGTTTTATCAGGGTGTTTGTTGTTTGGGAATTTGTTGTTTGCATTATTTGGATTGGCTGTTGTTTGCATTCATCTCAGGGTGTTTGTTGTTTGCATTTTATGGATTAGCTGTTGAATTTTGGAGTTTTCTCCCCATATATATATATTTTTTCTCCCTTCTTTTATCTTCTCTTTCTTTTCTCTCTTACATTTTTTCCTTTTCTCAACATCATTATTGCAGTCTTTTCTCTCCCCTAGTTCTCTTTTCTCTGGTGGTCACCTTTATTAGGGTTATTGGTATCATGAATACATTTGTGTTTGGTGCCTTATGCATTGTGCCTTGTCATGTTGTATTTTGTGCCTTCAAGTTAATGCAGGAGAGAAAGACTATATAACCAAACATCCTGAGAGGATTGAACATGGGGAGACATAGAAACAGCCCTCACATGAAAGAAAAGGAGGAATCACAAGAAAAGGCAGTAAGCAAAATGGAGGCAAGGAATATGTCAGAGACAGAATTCAGAGCAATGGACATATGGACACTGAAAAGGATGGAAGACAAATTCAACAATATGTTTAAGAACGAAGAGGAAATGAAAAACCAAAAAGAAATGAAAAATAGCATTGCTGCAATAAAGAACACAATAAGAAAGCATCAACAGTAGCCTAGAAGAAATGGAGGACCACATCAGTGAGCTAGAAGACAAAGTAAGAAAAAATACCTAAGTAGAGCAGCAATTGGAAAAAAAAAATTAAAAATCAGGAGGAAAACTTAAGGGAGCTGTGGGACAACACAAAATGAAACAACATATGTCCCAGAAGGAGAGGAAACTGAGCAAGATATAGAAAATCTGTTTGAAGAAATATTGACAGAGAACTTCCCTGATATTGGGAAGAAGCAAAGACTCAAACAAGTCCCAGAAGCACACAAAATCTCAAACAAAATGAACCCCAAAAGACTTACATCAAGACACATTATAATTAAATTGGCAAACACCAATGACAAAATAAGAATCTTAAAGGCTACCAGAGAGAGACACAAAGTTACCTACAAGGGACCTCCCATGACACTATCAACTGATTTCTCAACAGAAACACATCAGGCCAGAAGCGAATGGAATAAAATATACAAAGTCATGCAAAGCAAGGGTCTGAATTCAAGAATAATATAACTAGCAAAGCTATCATTCAAAGTTGATAGTGAAATCAGGAGCTTCACAGACAAAAAAGGACTATGGGTGTTTATTACCATCAAACCAGCAATGCAAGAAATGCTAAAGGGACTGCAGTAAAAAGAAGAAATAGGAAGGGAAGAGGAATACAAGCATAAAGAATAAAAATGGGGACGAAAAAGTACCTATCAATAATAACTTTAAACGTAAATGGATTAAATGCCCCAATCAAAAGACATAGGGTAGCTGAGTGGATAAGAAAATATGATCCATATATATACTGTTTACAGGAAACGCACCTCAGAACAAAGGACTCATACAGACTGGTGGTGAAGGGATGGGAAAGGTTTTTCAGGCAAATGGAAATGAAAAAAAAGCTGGGGTAGCAATAATTATATCTGACAAATTAGACCTCAAAGTGAAGACCATAACAAGAGATAAGGAAGGCCACTTCATAATACTAAAAGGAACAATTAAACAAAAAAGATATAACTCTGGTAAACATATATGCACCCAATACAGGAGCACCCAAATACATAAAAACCTTCTGGAGGATATCAAGGGAGAGATAGACAGTAATTCAATCAAAGTAGGGGACTTTAATATCTCACTAACACAACTGGATAAATCCTCTAAACAAAAACATCAGCAAAGAAACATCAGTTCTAAAAGACTCACTAGATCAGATGGAATTAATTGACATCTTCAGAACATTTCACCCCAAAGCCATAGAATATACATTATTCTCAAATTCAGATGGGTCATTTTCAAAGATATACCACATATTGAGACACAGGCAAAGTCTCTTCATATTCAAGAAGATAGAATCATATCAAGCATCTTCTCAAATCACAATGGCATAAAATTAGAAATCAACTACAGTGAAAAAATGAAAAAAATTTAAAAACCTGGAGGCTAAATAGCATTCTATTAAACAATGATTGGGTTACCAAAGAGAATAAATAAGAAATAAAAAGCATCCTGGCAACAAACAACAACGAAAACACAACAATCCAAAATCTATGGGACACAGTGAAAACAGTCCTGAGAGGGAAGTTCATAGCTATACATGCCTACCTCATAAAAACAAGAAAAAAATGGTAATAAATTATCTAACCCTACAACTCATACAGTTAGTAAGAGAGAAACAAGAAAAGCCCAGCATAAGCAGAAGGAAGGAAATAATAAGGATCAGAGCAGAAATAAAATATAGAGAGACCAAAAAAACAAAACAAAACAAAACAAAACAAAAAAAAACAACACAAAAGATCAATGAAACCAAGAGCTAGTTCTTTGAAAGAATAACCAAGATTGATGAACATTTAGCCAGGCACACCATGAGGCAAAGAGAGAGGACCCAAATAAACAAAATCAGAAATGAAAGAAGTGAAGTAACATCCAACCCCACAGAAATACAAAGGATTATGAAAAAATACCATGAACAACTCTATTCCAACAAAATGAACAACCTAGATGAAATGGACATATTCTTAGAAAAATGCAAGCTCCCAAAACTCAATCAGGAGGAATAAAAAACCTGAATATCCTGATAACTACCGAAGAAATGGAAGCAGTCATCAAAAATCTTCTCACAATCAAAAGCCCTGGTCTGGACTAATTTACTGTGGAGTTCTACCAAGCATTCAAAGAAGTAAAACCTATCTTCCTTAGACTATTCCAAAAAATTCAAGAGGAAGGAACACTTCCAAGATCTTTTTATGAAGCCAGCATTACCTTAATTCCAAAAACAGATAAAGACACCACACAAAAAAAAAAGAGAACTACAGGCCAATATCCTTGTTGAATATAGATGTTGAAATCCTCAACAAAATTCTAGTAATCTGAATTCAGCATTACATTAGAAAGATCATACATCATGACCAAGTGGAATTTATTTCAGGGATGTAAGCATGGTACAATATCCATAAATCAATAAATGTGATACATCACATAAACAAATTGAGAGATAAAATCACATAATCATATCAGTTGATGCAGAAAAAAAGCATTTGACAAAATCCAACACCCTTTCTTTTTTTCCCCCTTTATTGGTTAAGATATTACAAATGTGACCTTATCTTCCCACTGTCCTCCCATCCCCCCACTCTTGCCCTCACTCTCACCCCCTGTTGTCCACATCCATCACTTATGCTTATATGCATGTATACAAGTCCTTTGGTTTATCTCTCCTCCTCACTCCCACCCTCCCCTACCTTCCCTCTGAGTTTTGAGCATCTGATCGATGCTTCTCTGTCTCTATATCCATTTTTGTTCATTGGTTTATGTTGTTCATTACAATCCACAAATAAGTGAGAGCACCAATACCCTTTCTTGATAAAAACTCTCAGCAAAGTGGGAATAGAGGGGTCATACCTCAACATAATAAAAGCTTTATATGACAAACCTACAGCCAACATCATACTCAATAGGCAAAAACTAAACTCATTTCCCCTGAGAACTGGAACAAGACAAGGATGCCCACTTTCATCACGCCTGTTAGATATAGTACTAGAAGTGCTAGCCTTAGTGATCAAACAAGAAGAAATAAAAGACATCCAAATTGGAAAAGAAGAAGTAAAACTGTCCTTATTCACAGATGACATAATACCATACATAGAAAACTCCAAAGTTTCTATCAAAAAGCTACTAAACCTAATAAATGTATTTGTCAATGTAGCAAGATACAAAATTATCACCCAGAAATCTATGGCTTTTTTATACACCAATAATGAACTCACAGAAAGAGAAATTAAAAAAACAATCCCAGTTACCATTGCACCAAAAAAATTCAGATACCTAGGAATAAACTAAGGAGGTAAAAGACCTGTTCTCAGAAAACTACAGGACATTTTTTAAAAAAAGATAGAGGAAGACATAAACAAATAGAAGAACATACCATGTTCATGGATTGGTAGAATCAACATCATTAAAATACCCATACTACCCAAAGCAATCTACAGATTCAATTCAATCCCCATTAAAATACCAATGGCATACTTCAAAGATCTAGAACAAACTCTCCAAAAATTCACTGTAATAAAAAAAAAAAAAAGACCACAAATAGCTACAGCAATCCTGAGAAAGAAGAACAAAGTTGGAGGGATCACAATACCAGATACCAAGCTATATTACCAAGCCACGGTTCTCATAACTGACTGGTACTGGCACAAGAACAGACATATAGACCAATGGAACAGAACAGAGAACCCAAATATCGACCCAAGCAATTATGCTCAATTAATATTTGACAAAGAAGGCAAAAGCATACAATGGAGTCAAGACAGTCTCTTCAATAAATGGTGTTGGGAAATTTGCTCAGATAGATGCAAAAAAATGAAACTAGACCACCAACTTACACCATATACAAAAACAAACTCAAAATGGCTAAAGGACTTAAACATAAGATGGGAAACTGTAAAAATCCTACAAGACTCCATAGGCCGCAATATAGCAGACACATGTTGTAGCAATATCTTTACTGACACAGCTCCTAGGGCAATGGGAACTAAAGAGAAAATAAACAAATGGGACTACATAAAAATATAAAGCTTCTGCACAGCAAAAGAAACCATCAACCAAACAAGAAGAAAGCCCATAGGAGAACATATGTTCTGCATAGGAGAACATATTTTCCAATGTTATCTCTGATAAGAGTTTAATCTCCAACATTTACAGGGAACTTATACAACTTAACAAAAGGAAGATAAACAATCCAATCAATCAATGGGTCAAGAAATAGGCACTTCGAAAGAGGACGTACAGAAGGCTGAGAGACATATGAAAACATGCTCCAAGTCACTAATCATCTGAGAGATGCAAATCAAAACAACAATGAGGTACCATCTCACACCTATCAGAATGGCTGTCATCAACAAATCAACAAACGACTATGACAAGTGCTGGTGAGGATGCTGAGAAAAAGGAACCCTCTTGCACTGCTGGTGGTAATGCAGACTGGTACAGCCACTGTGGAAGAGAGTATGGAGTTTCCTCAAAGAGTTAAAAATGAAACTCCCATTTGAGCATCCCACTTCTAGGACTATATCCCAAGAAAACAAAAACAGCAATCAGAAAGGATATATGCTCCCCTATGTTCACGGTGCCATAATTTACAATAGCTAAGATTTGGAAACAACCTAACTGCCCATCAGCAGATGAGTGGATTAAAAAACTGTGGTACCTCTACACAATGAAATACTACGCTGCTATAAAAAAGAAGGCACTGTTACCATTTGCAACAGCATTAATGGAACTGGAGAGTATTATGCTAAGCAAAATAAGCCAGTCAGAGAAACATAAATATTACATGATCTGACTCATATGTGGGATATAATGATCAACATAATTTGATGGATAAAAATAGATCTAGAGACAATGTCAGGGGAGGGGGATTTAGAGAGCAACCAAAGGACTTGTATGCATGCATATTAGCATAACCAATGGACACAGACCCTGGGGCGTTCTGGGAGTGAGAATGGCTATCGGTGGGAGAAGGGGGTCAAGCAGTGAAAAAGGAGCCTTATGTGAAAGTTTAGACAATAAATAAATAAATAATAATAAAAACTTAATGAAAACTACTTGTAATGCTAAAAAAAAGAGAAATCGATGGCATTTTATACATTGATAATGAACTCTTCAAAAGAGAAAGTAAAAAAAAATCCCATTTACCATTGCAACAAGTAATAACAATAATAAGAAGACGATATCTAGGAATGAACTTAATTAAGGAAGTGAAAAATCCTGTACTTGAAACACTATAGGACATTGAGAAAAGAAATAGAGGAAGACACACAAAAATGAAAACTTATACCATGTTTATGAATTGGTAGAATTAACATCATTAAAATGTCTAAACTACTCAGGCAATCTATGGATTCAACACAATCCTCATTAAAATACAAACAACATATTTCACAGAACTAGAACAAATACTCTAAAAATTTATATTGAACCATAAAAAAAAACAAATAGCTGCTGAAATCTTGAGAAAGAACCAAGTTGGAGGGATCGCAATACTGGATATCAAACTTTACTATAAAGCCGATTATAACCAAATCGGCCTGGTACCAGCACAAGAGCAGACATGTAGACCAATGGATCATAGAAAACCTAGAAATTGACCCACACCTTTATGATCTATTAATATTTGGCGAAGGAGGCAATAAATAGAATGGAGACAGCCCCTTCAACAAATGGTGATGAGGAAACTGGACAGATTCATGCAAAAAGATGAAACTAGATCTTTACACTATACACAAGAATAAACTCACCCCTATATAAGTGCACCCCTATATTCATAGCAGTGCAATTGACAAAGCTAAGGTTTATAAACAGCCTAAGTATGCATTAGCAAACAAATGGATTAAAAATTTGTGGCACATCTACACAATGGGATACTATGTCACTGTAAAAAAGAAAGAACTCTTACTATTTGCAATATCATGGATGGACCTGGAGGGCATTATGCCAAGTAAAATAAGCCAGTCAGAGAAAGAGAAGTATCACCTGATCTCACTTATTTATGGAATATAACATAAACTGATGGATTAAAATAGAACCAGAGACACAAAAGCATGGAACAGATAGTCAAACCTCAGAGAGAAGGCAGGAGACAGTGGACGGAGGGATTGTGGTGGGTAAGAGAACAACCAAGAATTTATATACATAGAAACATAACCAATGGACACAGATCATGGGGCAGGGGGGTTGAAGGCCTGGGCTGGGTGGTGGGTGTAGGCTGGAAGAGGACAATGGGGTAAAAGGGGACATATGTAATACTTTTAACAATAAAGAATTAAATAAATTTAAAAAATAGTGGTTTGGGGAATGAAATTAATGCCTATCACAATAAAAATTTTAACTTAAAAAAAAACCAACACAACAGAATGACTATCATCAAAAATTCAACATACAAAAAGTGTTGGTAAGGATGCAGGGAAAAGGTAACACTAGTTCATTGCTGGTGGGAATGCAGGTTGGTGCAGCCACTATGGCAAACAGTATTGAGTTTTCTCAAAGAATTAAAATGGAAATTCCTTTTGACTCTGTGATCTCACTTCTGGGAACATATCTTAAAATTCTGAAACACCAATCAGAAATAATATACACACCCCTATGTTCATAGCAGCATTATTTACAACTAGAGGCCTGATGCACGAAATGCATGCAAGAATACCATATTTTCTGGCATATAAGATGACTTTTTAACCCAGGAAAATCTTCTCAAAAGTCAAGACAAAACTGCTGAAATGGTAGAAATGGTAGAGGGAGAAAGTAGAGGAGATAGTTGGGTCACTTCTCTCACTAGCCTTCTCATTATTTGAGAAGATTTTTGAGATTTTTCCTGGGTTAAAAAGTTGTCTTATATGCCAGAAAATATGAGTAGGCCTTTTTTCCCCTGGCTGTCGGCACTGGCTTCCCTCTGGCAGCTGGGACCCAGGCTTCCCTCCAGCACCCAGGACCCGAGCTTTTCTATGGCCACCGGAAGGCACCTAGGACCCAGGCTTCCCTCACAGCTCCAGCTTTGTCTAGAAAGTTGTCCCAAAGGATGTCCAGAAGGAGGTCCAGTCAAATTAGCATATTACAGCTTTATTTTTATAGATAGCTAAGATTTGGAAACAGCCCAAGTGCCCATTAGTAAATGAATGATAAAAAAGCTGTGGGACATTTACATAATGAAATACTATGCAACTGTAATAAAAGAGGATCTCTTACACTTTGGGATAACATGGATGGACCTGGAGAATATTATCCTAAGTGAAATAAACCAATTTGAGAAAGACAAATATCACATGATTTCACTTATTTGTGGAATCTAATCAACAAAATATATTGACCAATAAAATAAAACCCAAAGAATGAAAGCGTGGACTAGACTGGCATAACTTGATGTGAAGTTAGGGCAATAAGAAGGTATAAATCATTTACTAGAGACCCAATGCATGAAATTCATGCAAAAGTAGGCCTTCCTTCCCCTGGCTATCAGCACCAGCTTCCTTCTGGCACCTGGGACCCGGGCTTCCCTCCAGCCACCAGCAGGATTCATCCAGAAAGTCATCTGAAAGTATGTCTGGTCTGATTAGCATATTATGCTTTTATTATTGTAGATATGCATATCTCATGGACACAGGCAATAGGGTAGTGAAGATCTTGGTGGGAGGGGAAAGTTGGGGAGAAGGATGAAGATGAAAGGGAATAAATCAACAATAAAAATATATACATATAAAAAATCTTTACAATGTATTGGCATGTACTACACTTCTCTTTCTAAACTTGAGCTGTTCACCACCATCTTTTATATATAGAGAGAGAAAACATACATTTAGGGATATTCTTCAGTTGAATATCAATAAATGTATGTTTCTTTCACATGTGTGAAATAATGAATAGTGCAGCAAGTCCTTTCCTTCAAGACATGCAAGGAGACAGCCTGTTCTATGGTTAGTAGGCATGACATGTGCCTACACAGTTCATCACAGGACATGATAATTTCAGTTATATAGTACTAGGGACCCAGTGCACAAAAATTTGTGCACTCAGGAGGTCCCTCAGCCAGACCTGTGCCCTCTTACAGTCTGGGACCCCTCTGGGGATGTCCACCTGCTGGTGTGCCTAGTCAGCCTGGGTGAGGGGCAGATGGCTGTTTGCCGGCTGGCCAAGCCCCCCAGTGTGGCTCCTCACCCCATTGGGGTGTGGCCAGCCTGGGTGAGGGGCTGATGGCTGTTTTCAGGCTGGCCAAGCCCCACAGTGGTGTCCCTCACCCCATTGGGGTGTGGCCAGTGTGGGTGATGGGCTGAGGGGTGTTTTCAGACTTTCAGTTGCCCACCGCTCCCATTGACCTAATGTCCCAGCAAGGCTGGCTGGAAGCAGGTTTCTGGGGTTTGTTTATCTTCTATAATTGATACACTGTTCCTTTAAGCCAAGGCCTAGGCAGGTAATGAAGCCTCCTCTCTGCTTCACCTCGTGGCTTCTATAATTGAGACACTATTGCCCTTAGAAGTCAGGCCCGGCCTGCTGTTTGCTTCAGCTCCCAAGGCTTCTATGATTGCAACATTGTTGCAAAAATGTTGTTCCCTGGAGCCGGGAGAAGTCCAGCCGGACCGCAAACATTTTCACTCCTGCTGCAAAGGAAACTGCCTGTTTACTCAGCTTCATGAGTGCCGGCCTCCATGTTGGCTGGGCTAATTTGCATACAGTCGCTCTGATTGGCTGGTGGACGTGGCTTAGGCATCCAGAAGGGATGGTCAATTTGCATATTATGCTTTTATTAGATTAGGTATTAATCATATTTGATTATAGAAACAAACAACTCTAACATTTAAATATTTTGCAACAATAAATGTGCATTTCTCACTCAAAGGTCTGAGAGCTGCTACAACACTCTGCTCAGCTCAACTCAATATATCTTATTGTTAGACCCTGGCTTATGGAGAGCATTTTTGCTATTTTATAAATTAAGTCACATTTCCAAGCTTCCCAATGACATGGTAAGTATATTCTGCTAGTAGAAGGTGGTCACAAGGCAAAAGGACTGGATGCATATCTTTTGAAGAGGGAACACACAGATGAGAACAATGATTAACTATGCTGAAAAAGTAATTCCTTATTCAGGGCCAAACTATTCTCTGTCCTGATACTCTCCTCAAGCCATCAATATCTTAAGGCAGTAGAAAAAGCAATCATCACTTCCTTGATATAGTTGTGTAAGCACTTAAGTTCAACTCCAAAATGCAGGCTAAACTACATATGGAATGAAATAATAAAGCAGTATCTTTTTTTTAAGATATATTTTAATGATTTTTACAGAGAAGAAAGGAGAGGGATAAAGAGTTAGAAATAACGATGAGAGAGAAGCATCGATCAGCTATCTCCTGCACACCCCCTATTGGGGATGTGCCTGCAACCAAGGTATGCCCTTGACCGGAATCGAACCTGACACTCTTCAGTCCCCAGGCCGATGCTCTATCCAGTGAGCCAAACCAGCTAGGACTAAAGCAGTATCTTGAAAAATAAAAACAACCCTGGTGTCGTGGCTTGCCTGCCATTCATCAGATGCCCAGAATCAATTACACAGCAAGCACGTGAGCCTGGAGACCCAGAAAAAAAAAATCTAGTTGATTCAGGAGGAAAGCCTAAACACTCTTTCATTCATCTATTCTGAGTGAAAAATACACATAATTTAAATGAAATAAAATTCCTCCACCACCAAGTGTGATAACTTGATAAGCAACTGATTGATATGTTGAACTTAATATTTCACCAAGTTTTCAAATCTTATTGCATGTGTCAACTGGTCATACAGATAGACCAACTGCAACCTTCCTTAAACAATCTATTGGAAATTATCCCAGTTTTAGTCAATTCCCTTATTCACAAAAGAGAGCTAAGGAGTCCTAATTTGCAAAAGAACTCTTTTAAGATCCAGCTTTGGCTGCAGATGAACAGCCTAGATGAACTCTAGAGGTAAAATTGCATAAAAGGAATTCTAGTACCTTATGTGAATATCTTTAATAAGGCCTCCTTCCAATTTGCTTTATAGAGAGATTTTGGGCTCAAAGGGCTAGCCAAACAGGCTAAATGTGTTATTAAAAAAAAACCCTTAAATGTGTTAAGGGAAAAAATAAGTAAACACCTGCTTACACTAGGGCTTTCTGCCTTTTATCTAATCTAATAAAAGCACAATATGCAAATTGACCATCCCTTTGGGATGCCTAAGCCACGCCCACCAGCCAATCAGAGCGACTGTATGCAAATTAGCCCAGCCAACATGGAGGCCGGCACTCACGGAGCTGAGTAAACAGGCAGTTTCCTTTGCAGCAGGAGTGAAAATGTTTGCAGGCTGCCTGGGCATCTCCCGGCTCCAGGCAACAACATATTTGCAACACTGTCTCAGTTATAGAAGCCTCGAGAGCTGAAGCAAACAGCAAGGTGGGCCTGACTTCTAAGGGCAACAGTGTCTCAATTATAGAAGCCACGAGGTGAAGCAGAGAGGAGGCTTCATTACCTGCCTAGGCCTTGGCTTAAAGGAACAGTGTATCAATTATAGAAGATAAACAAACCCCAGAAACCTGCTTCCAGCCAGCCTTGCTGGGACATTGGGTCAATGGGAGCTGTGGGCAGCCTGAAAGTCTGAAAAACGCCCCTCAGCCTATCCCCCATGCTGGCCACACCCCAGAGGGGTGAGGGACACCACTGTGGGGCTTGGCCAGCCTGCAAACAGCCATCAGCCTCTCACTTCATAACCAGTGTTAGAATGAATGACTGATAGGTGGAGTAGAAGTAATTGTGTGTTACTTCCACAATTAGGTTATACAACACTGTGGCCTCTGCCTGAACCCCCTCTCTCTTGAGTCACTCTCTGAATAGCCAGGTTTCATGTAGTGAGCTAACCTGTTGACAGGCCAAAATGACAGGGAACTGAGAGGCCTCAGGCTTGGCCATCAGCCAGGATGGAAATGAGGCCTTAGATGCAACAACCTGAGAGGAACAAAAACCTGCCCACAACCCCATGTCAATGAGATCCAAAGCAGACTCTACTCTTAGTTGAGCCTTCAGCATGAGGGCACATACCTGGCCAACAGTTTAACTGTGTCTACATGAAAGGCCTTAAGCCAGAACCATCTAGCTAAGGCCCTCACAGATTCTGATTCACAAAATCTGTGAAATAATCAATGTTTGTTGTTTTAATCTGCTAAGTTATAGAATACAATAATTTGTTATGTAGTGATATATCTAATATAATAAAATAGAAACATGCAAATTGACCGTTACCACCAGCCAATCAGAGCGGCTGTATGCAAATTAACCCAGCCAAGATGAAGGCCAATAGCCATGAAGCTAGAGCAAACCAAAGGCTTCTGTTGCAACTGCCTGCCTAAGCTGGCTGAGCTTCTGCTCACAGCCACGCCCACCAGCCAATCAGAGTGGCTGTATGCAAATTAACCCAGCCAAGATGGAGGCTGGCAGGGCGACTCTGCACTGGGAGCCTCCACAGCCGGCATAGCTGTGCCAGGTGGGTCAGCTCAGTGGGGGGGGGGGTCCAGCCTGGGGCCTCCTCGGAGCATCCAGGAGCGCCCACTCCGGGTCCACTGCCTGGCTCCACCCCCCAAGGGCCTCCACCAGGTGTGTGAGAGAGTGGGTCCTCCACGGGGCATCCAGGAGCAGCTGTCCTGAGGCCCCTGACTGGTTCCACCCCCTGGGGGCCTCCCCGGGACATGCGGGAGTTGGGGGGCTCTGCAGGGTGTGTAGGAGCAGTTGTCTCAGGTCCGCAGCCTGGCTGCCCCAGGGGCCTCCTCGGGGGCGTGCGGGAGCACCCGTTCAGGGTCCACTACCTTCATCCGCCCCTCCAGGGGCCTCCACAGGGCGTGCGGGAGCGTCTGCTGCACAGTGCGAAGAATCCGAAGCCAGTTTGCTGCCCGGCTCCACCCCAGGTGTGTTTGCTCAGCAGCAGGGCCCCACCGAGAGATCCTGCACCAGCGTCCACCCCTGGCTTGCCACCCAGCTCTGTGCCAGGTGTGTCCCCTCAGCGGTGGGGGCCCACCAGGTGTGTGCGACCATGGGCCCTCCAGTGGGAAACGTCCAGGCCTGCACTCACCAGCCCTCCCACCCCCCAGTGCACGAACCCTGAAGGGGCTGTGGACAGCCTGAAAATGGCCCTCAACCTCTCACCCAGGCTGACCAGGCATGCCAAGCAGGTGGACATCCCCCCCGAGGTGTCCCAGACTGCAAGAGGGCACAGGCCGGGCTGAGAGACCCCCACCCTCTGAGTGCACAAATTTTTGTGCACTGGGCCCCTAGTATTAAATACTAGGGGCCCGGTGCATGAAATTCATGCACTGGATGAGTGGATTATAACTGTGGTACCTCTACACAATGGAATACTATGCTTCTGTAAAAAGGAAGGAACTCTACCATTTGCAACAGCATGGATGGAGCTGGAGAGCATTATGCTAAGTGAAATAAGTCAGTCAGAGAAAGATAAATATCACATGATCTCACTCATTTGTGGAATATAATGAACAACATAAACAGATGAACAAAAACAGATCCAGATCATCGACCAGACCATCAAACCTCAGAGATGAGGTAGGGGTAGGTGGGGGTAAGGGGAAGAAATCAATCAAATGACTTGTATGCATGCATATAAGCATAACCAATGGACACAGACACCAGCAGAGTGAGGGCATTAGAGGGGAGGTGGGATGGAAAGGAGGGAATAAGGATACATATGTGATACCTTAATCAATAAAGAAAAAATTTTAAAAATATAGAAAGGAACACATTAAAAAATAATAAAATAATATGTACCCAGTTCAAAAAAAAGAGTTGAAATAAGTTCTATAAATAAAAATCAATGATAATAGTTATGAAGAATAACTTTGAAAGACCCCTAAGTAGATTTGACATAGTGAAGAAAAAAAAAATCAATGAATCTGAAAACAAATCAAAAGACATTAACCAAGCCAAAACACAAGAAGAAAAGAAGAGTGAAAACAAAAAATAAAACAGAATAGAAAATCAAAAATCAATGAGAAAATAACAAATAATGTAACATAAATGGAATTCCCAGACGTAGAACATAGATAAAGTGGAATGGAGGAGGGTGGGGGGGACCAGGGGAACACAGGCACATCAAATTCAAATGGCTGAACATTAAAGACAAAGAGAAAATATTGAAAACCCTGGAGGAAAAAAAAAGACAAATTGTATTCAAAGAAACAAAAGTAATAATTAAAATAAAATTTTTGACAGAAACTATGCAAATCAGACTAGAGAGTGACTGAAAGAAAAACTATGTTACTCAATAACTTTAAAAAGTAAATAAGTATTCTTTTTAGGTTAAACAAAACTTAGAGAACATATTAGAAGCAGGTTTACACTATAAGAAATGTTAAAGAAAATTATTCAGCAAGTAGGAATATCATACAAGAAAAGAAACTTAGATCTACAGAAAAAAAATAAATATTGCTAGCTATGGTTAAAATAAAAGTAAGTATAAAAATATGTTTCCTTAATCACATTAAGAAGGATAATTAATAGTCTAAAGCAGGAGTTGTCAAACTTTTTTTTAGAGAATCAGGAAGTAAATATATTTGGCTTTGCAGGTCGCTGTGGTAATTATTCAACTCTGCTTTAGTAGTATGAAAGTAGCCATAATCTGTACAAAAATGAATGAATATTACTGGTTTGTGCCTAAAGGTTGTATTTTTCTAAGGCCTGAAAAAGTATGGGAACAATACCAAAAAAGTTTCAAGGGATAAATTGAAAATATACTGGTTAACTTTTTGACATTATACCTGGACTGATACAATATTACTTGAAGATAGATTGAGGTTACTCAAAGATATATATTATAAACCTTAAGAAAACACTAAAAACAATTTAAAATGAGGTATAAATAATAAGTCAATAATAAAGCTAAAATGAAATCATCTAAACTAATAAAAGCAAAATATTAAAATTAACCGTTTCTCCGAGACAGGGTAAGCCACGCCCACCAGCCAATCAGAGCGCCTGTATGCAAATTAGCCCAGCCAACATGGCGGCTGCCACTCACGGACCTGAGTAAACAGCCCTTTCCATTGCGGCAGGAGCGAAAGTGAAGCTGCGCCCTTCAGCTCAGCTCCGATTAAACTGCCTCTAGCGAAACACAGCTTTTTGAAACATTGTAACAATCATAGAATCCTCCGGAGCTGAAGGAAAGAGCAGCTCCGGCCTAACCAGTAAAAGTAACAATTGTTTCATTA
>PVJC01021403.1:0-28273 GCA_004026665.1 Murina feae
CCCCCCCCCCAACTCCCCAGGCAGGGGTGCCACTATTCTGACTTCTTTTGCCAGCAATAGTGTTGCCTGTACTTGACTTCATATAAATGGAATTCCACAGTGTGTTCTCTTTCAGGTTGTGCCCCCCTCCCCCAATATCGTTCATAAGATTGATGCGTCTTGTCCCTGGCTGGGTAGCTCATCATCTGGACACGCCAAGGTTGCAGGTTCCATCCCCAGTCAGGGCACATACTAGAACCGATCAATGAGTGCATAAGTGGAACAACAAGTCCATGTTTCTCTCCCCCTTCCCGACTTCACTTCCACTCAAATCAATTAAAAAGAAAAAGATTGATTCGTCTTGTTGACTACAGCTGTCATTCATTCTTTTTCAAATGACAAGTAGGACAGTATTCCACTGTACAAATGTATCACATGGATGGACATTGACATTGTTTCCAATATATTTTTTAAAAATATGTTTTTATTGATTTTAGAGAGAGAGGAAGGGAGAGATAGAAACATCAATGAGAGAGAGACATTGATCAGCTGCCTCCTCATGCCCCTGACTGGGGATCGAGCCCACACCCGGGCATGTGCCCCGACCGGAAATTGAACCGGTGAATTCTTGGTTCATGGCTTGACGCTCAACCACTGGGCCACACTGGCTGGGCTGTTTCCGATATTTGACTTCTATAAATAAAGCTGCTATAAAACATTCTTGAATATGTTATTTTATTGAAAACATGCACTTATTTCTCTTGGAGTAGAATTGCTGTAGTTCATATATTTTTTACTTTAATAGGAATTGCCACAGTTTTCCAAAGTGGTTAAACCAATTTACATCTCGCCTCCAGCTATGTATGAGCTCTGATCGCCCTATATCTTGATGTTTACTTTTATTTTCAGCCATAGTGGGTATGTAGTGCTATCTCCTTGTGGGTTTAGTTTGCATTTCACTGGATAAGGCTGTTGAGCACCTTTTCATATACCTATTGTCCATTTGTACCTATTCGAGTCTTTTATCCATTTAGAAAAATTGAGGTGTTTATCTTTTTCTTATTGATTTGTAATTCTTCATATATTCTGAATGAATTTTTTAAATAAAGTTTTAGTTCACCAAAAGTTTATACACCCGTGCCAATAATCACTGAGTTCGAAAGTAATTTTGATCTTATTCATTAAATAAAGGCAAGCTTTTCTGACTTAGAAAATGACCCCAGGTCACACAGTACATGACATTCATTTCATATGCACGCGGTGGCCCAGCAGACCCCACTCAGCTCTCACACGCTGCCAGGGCTCCAAGGCGGACTTGCTCAGTTTGGTTAAGCAGCAAGGGGAGGCAATGAGGCTCACGTTTCTTCTCCCAGGATGGGCTGGCAGTGCATCTGCATCCCCAGAGGCCCAGGGTGGTGGGAAGCACAGAGTGTGGGGACCAGGACTGGCCTCTGGTTCCCAGAACTGGGCTCCCACAACAAAGCTGCGCGCTCAGTGCTTACTAACTGTTCGCCACACAGAAGTTCTGGGGCCCAGAGAGGGTTCGGCAGCAGCCTCCTGCTGAGCGCTCCTGGTCGAGGCGAACAGTTGACAAAGGGAACAAGGAAGCATGGCGGGAGTGCGAGGTGTGGCAAGCGTGTCACCTCTACAGAGAGGGGTGTTTGGTCAGGGTGCTACACAAGGAAGGCTGGAGGCGCCCAAGTCCTGCTGGGCCCCAGGGGCATCTAAAGAGTGAAGTGGATGCCACTGGGCTGCGCTTTGAGGGATGAGCAGGAGTCGCCAAGCAGAGGGCAGCAAGATGGGCTTTCCAGGCAAGGAGCCTGGTGTAGGGCTTCCCAGCAAGTGACGATCTTGTGACAGGAGTGTGGGGTGTGTTGGGGCCAGGGCAGGAGTGTTAGTGTAGATCTGGGATGGCAGAGCCTTTCCCCCAGCTTCCAGGGAACCTGGTGCCCAGAACAGTGTTGGGGCACCTAACCCTCAGGGTCATGATGTGCTCAGTCGGTGGTTCTTTGTAGGATGGCTTTCTGTTTAGAGGACTTGTTACTTTTTCTTCCCTGTAGTTCTGCTGTCCATGGAACAGAGCAGCTTCCTGGCCCTTGGTGGGCACTCAGACGGCGTGGAGTCCATCCTCCTTACCCAAGAAGGCTTTTCTACAAAGAGTGACCTTAGGTTTGGCATAGTTTTTCCTCTGGAGTTGGGACCTAGTGGGTAGGAATGAAGGAATGAGGTTCCCCATGCTCAGATTTCTGGGCCTGGTGGAGAGAAGCAAAGCAGGAGCTCTTGGGACAAGGGCACATGCCCAGGGTGGGAGGTCTGCAGCCACGTGGAGTGGGAGGGGCTGCTAAAGGGCATACCTGAGTGCCTGGGCTTGCCAGAGAAGGCTCCTAGCCTCGGTGATCTCCTGGGCCAGTCTCCTTAAATCATCTCCTTCAAATAGTGGCAGCATGGAGTCCTCGGAAATGGGAAATGAGTATTAAGTTAGACCCACTAAGTGACTAGATGGGACATGAAAACCCAAAATCTCAGGAGGAGAATTTTAGAGCTAATTAAAGCAGTCTCCCACCCCGTGCAGCACACCTGTGAGCCCCGCCTGCATGTTTCCTGGGACAGGCAGCTCGCCACTGCTTAAGGGGGTCATTCTGCACACAGGGCATTCTGCAAGAAGATATCTGACAGTCGGTGTAGGGAGGGTAGTGGAAATCAAGACGGTCTCTGGACTTCACTGAAGTCAATAGAACAGAAGCAGCAGGGGCTCCTTAACTCACTGTTACTCAGTAAAATTTATTCGGCCCTTTCTCGATTTCTTTTAATAAATTAGAGCTTTCCAGACATGCTTTTTCTTCTGTCAGCCAATGAAATTCCAGAGCCTCGCCTTAGGAGGAAAGTTCTCACGGTTAGCAAGAGACTCTGAGGGAGATGCTGGCAGGAGTCGTGGGATGACCACTCACTCAAAGTCTCATTTGATAAGACACTAAACTGAGGACCTTCACAACATTAAGTTCATTTTCTTGTGTAATAAGGGCATTAATTACTTTTACTTGTGCTGTCCTCTGTATTACTTGTAATGTTTGGTCCTAAAGCAGTCACTTGAACAAAAAAAAATCATGCAAAACACTTGACTTCAAAAAGTATGCCATGGCCCTAGTCAGTCTGGCTCAGTGGACAGAGTGTCAGCCTGCAGACTGAAGGGTCCCAGGTTCGATTCCAGCCAAGGGCACAGGTCCGTGTTGCAGTTGTGGGCTTGATCCCCAGTTGGGGTTTATTCGGGAGGCAGCCGATCAATGATTCTCTCATCGTTGATGTTTCTGTCTATCTCTCCCTCTCTGAAATCAATAAAAGAAATATTTTTTTAAAAAGTATGCTATGTTCTGGTACAGTAATCTTCTATTTTTTAAAATCCATTTTGGAGAAAGAGGAAGGGAGAGGGAGATAGAGAAAAACATCGATGTGAGAGAGAAACAACCATTGGCTGCCTCCCACACACACCCTGCGATCAAATCCACAACCTGGGTATGTGTCCTGACCAAGAATCGAACCTACGACCGACTCTTCAGCACCCAGAACAATGCTCAACCAACGGTGAGCCACACTGGCCAGGGCCTGGGTCAGTGATCTAACTTCCAGAAAGAAATCTGAAATTCTGGTTAACCAAATGTTACTTGAGCATTTGGAAATGTATCGTTGACGGTGGAATGTTCTGAAAGGTAGAAACATGTGCAGACCTTTTCTGTTTGATTGGAAGAGGACCATTGATGTCTTCCTCTTGTCCCGTGACTTTCCCAGATTTATTATTTACCAGGTCATTTGAATATCTGTTTGACTCTAACCCAGGGAGACAGAAATATGTGGGAATCAAAGCCCAGCGCTCAGGAGCACGGGTGGGACTTGGGGGAGGGTGGGGGTGTGAGGGCGTCTGAGCTCCTTCGCCATTGTTCTGACTTCGGGCTGTTCCCAAGCCTGGCTGAGCCTGCTCCCTCGCTTGTGAAAGGCCAGCAACTGGATGGGGAGAGTAGAAGAGGTTTTCTATAAAAAGCAATGACTGTGCTAGTAAGTGCTCAATAATGCAAACTGTTGTATCATTAAACAGCACCCGAAACGCTGCTTCTTTGCCAACCTTGAGGAGAGCCGCCTAAGAGGAGAGCCGCCGGGAGGCACAGCCTTGGTCGCCAATCCTTTGACAAGAGAAGCAGGGGTCTCCCCATGAGGGTCACAGCCATGTCTGCTAACGTTTACAGAGCCATTTCAGTGGCCCCACAGCCTACCCACCCGTTCATGCAGGAAGCTCTTGAGCAGGCGCTGAATGTGGGAGACCAGGTCCTCGCCAACAAGGCAGTGATAGCGCCCCCCAGTGAGGGAGGCCAGGCTCCGCAGGAAGTTACCCTCCGCCCTGGAGGAAGGAACAGAGAGGGCCGGGGACAAGACCACTGAGCCACCAGGCCCTGCCCTGGGACCCCAGTGGTGGGTCCTGGTGCAGAAGTCTGCAGGGCGATGGGCCTCGGACCCTGAGGCTCTGTGCCATTGAGGCGGTGTCAGCATCCCCAAGCCCACTCTCCCAGCCAGTCTTGGCCGGTGCAGCAGCTGTGGCCTGGAAGCGGATTCACTGTGATGGTCAGTCATTTAGACTGGACCCCTCAAGGCACACGGCTGGCGTACTCGAGCCCTCTTCCTCACTGGACCTCCATCCAGTGCCTACTATGTGTTAGGCCTACCAGTGACACAGTGTGAAATTTATGGAGCGCATAGTCTAGACAGAGAAATGAAATACACACCTAAGTAATCACATATTAAATAATCAAATTATACCGATGCCGTTAACAATTTTTTTCTGAAGCACTTAAATTCTCCTGTCTAACACGTTTTTCTTGGTGACGATGTATAATAACAACCACAACAGTGCTACTTTAACCTTCTCCCCCTAAATCTTCATAAATGTGCTCCCAGAAAAGACGGGGAGAAGTGCAGTGTGGCCGCGGAGTCTGCGCAGGCCCTCGCTGCAGCCAGGTCCTCCCGGGACTGGGTCTCCAGGGCCTGAATCTGAGGGAGCCCCACCTGCCTGTGCCGCTCAGGGAAATGGTGTGCACTTTCACGTTGTGCGCCTCTGTGAGCTTTCGGACTTCACGTAGAATAAGGCTGCAGCTTGTGTCTGGCTTCCCGTCGGTCAGGAGGTACAGCCCTTCCACATCGCGAAGGCTGAACGCTGTCTGCGAGAGCGTGCGGGGTTGTGGCTCAGGGCTGGGTGCTAACTGGAGGGGAAAACCACAGCCTGCTGTTCCCTAGGCTCCCAGCACCCCGGCTCCCCTTCAGCGCACCACCGACAGCGAAGTCGTGGGCGAGGAGGAAGGACAGTGCCCTCCTGGCTCTTCGCCCAGCAGGCCAGTCACTTCACTGAGCCTGTGTCTCCTTCCGTGGAGAGAGAGCAACAGGAACCCCTCTCTCACTGGGTTGTTGGGAAGATCAAATGATTTAACACTTAGCAAGTCCTAAAGTATCAGGCCAGGTCTGTATATAGGGTTATGCTATTTCCTCTTTGCTACCAGGTCAGGCTCAGGGGTGGAACTTGCCAGTAGCGCCTGCAGGACTGAGGTGCTGCCCTGAGCACACAGCTGGGTCACCCACTGTGTGGCCTCATGGCACGCGGCATCTGTGGTCTCCACCAGAGAGTCCTGCCACAGCTGCAGGTCCTCTGAAAAGCCGATCAGGTTAAAGCTGGGGAGGGGGCGGAAGAGCTTGGTTAGAACGGGCCCGTCTACACTGAATTCTGGTGAAGTAACCTTCGCAAAGGCTGTCACATCTGCCGGGGGCCTGAGGGAGAGGGCTGTGACTACCTGAGGGTAAGCAGGCCCAAGGTGAGACTCTAGGTGCAGACAGAAGCAAACTTAAACACCCCCTCAGCCCCTTGCAGGTTATATGATCTCGGAGAAATTTAACTGAAGTCCTAGCTTCCTTTTCTGAAAAATGGGGCTAATAACCCTACCTTAGGTCACTGGGAGGAGGGAGTGGAATCATGAATGTAAGTGTTCAATAAATGTTTCCTCTCTTTTCTATTAAGGCGAGAGTGAGTCCCAGCCTCGGACCAGTCTCCTGCTGTCCCTTACGGTCAAACCTTCAGAGTAGAGGGGACACATACTGCCTCCACCCCTAGAAATCAAGTTCAGTGAGAGGCAGTTCAAGGTGGTCCTCTGCTTGCAGCTGCCTGGGCCTGAGCAGGCTTCCTAGAACTCGCCTCCCTCCCCGGAGAACCCAGTGCTCTCTTGCCCCAACAAGCTCTTCTTTTAGGGCACTTCAGAGACATCCTGGCCCTTGGGACAGCAAGGAGGGAGTGCCCTTGGCCAGGGAAGCCCAGAACTACCCCTTTGACCTTCTACAGGCCCCACATCCCTCCTCTCACCTGTTGCAGTGCGTTCTCAGCTGCTCCCAGATCAGCAGAATCAGCTCTGTCTTCACCTGCGGCAGGTCGGGCCCCATGGACCCTGAGGTGTCCAGCAGGATGCACACCCTCTTCTCCAAAATGGTGCCGAACAGTCGGCGGCTCCCTGCACCAGGTGGGTTGGGGCAGAGGCGGGGAAGGAGTGAGGGCTCACCCCTCCGGCTGCCGCTCCTCTCTGTGGCTGCCCAGTTCATGATGTTGCAACACTTGTTGCCTGATTGATCCTTAATCAGATGTCAACCCACTGGGAGATGATGGCCTTGGTGTTGTTGGAGGGGTTGACTGTCCCAGAGCAGAGCGGCTGGTGGTCTGGCTGCGGCTCTGCCTGTGACCACTTGTTCAAGGGCCCTGGCCTTGAGTTAAGGGATTGGACTCAGTAGCACCTCAGTATTGTTTGGGCTGGAAAAGTTATTACAGAGCACAAAGTCCACCGACCGACCAACAGAAATCAGCTCCGCGTCCTTTAGCGCCTGGTACTGTGCAAGTGCAATGGTGGGTGAGGGGGCCCTGCCCTCGTGGAGTCTGCAGTCGGGCAAGGAAGACAGGTGTTGCACAGACAGAACTGTGCGGTGGCTTCGGACAGTGTTAGTGCAGCCCATAAGGTGGTGATCTGAGTTAGAGGGATGTGGGTGGGAAGCAGACCAATTATGGCTGAATGCTTGAGGATGCCCGGGACTGAATGCTCGAAGGTCGGAGAGAAAGCCAATGTGTGGGATAACAAAGGCTGAGCAGAGAGACCCATGGGGCGATGGACAAGAGAGAAAGCTGGAGAGGTTGTTAATGGATTGGGGATTTATCTCATGGGAAAACAGAGGGGGCCAGTGACTTGCCCAGGGTCACCTGGACTGGCAGTGACAGCTGAGATTCATACCCGGATCCTCTGATCTACACTTGAAGGCAACCGCTAGCCATGGCCTCTCTGGAGCCTTTGGACAGTGATAGTCATCACTGCCTCCCCACTGCCCAGGGCCTGCCGCAGAGGACTGGCCTGGGTGAGCTTCCTCCGGGGACTGAGGGGCCCCTCAGGGCTCTCTGTAAAGGCTCCTGCCTTCCTTCTTCCTATGGCCCCAGGAGCCCTCCAGGTCTTGAGCCTAAACCTCGCCCCCTCTAGTTGTAGCTGTCTTCCTGGCCTCTTGGGCCCGATGCTCATACACCTCCTAAGCCAGCACACCCTCCTCTGGGGTGTGAGCCTGGCTCTCCTGTCCACCACTCATTCCAGAGCGCCTGGGTACTCTTGGGGACTTTTCGGTCAGGACCCCCTCCCATCTCTGCCTTCATGGGCCCAACCAAGACTAATCTGAACCTGGGCTGGTGTGGCTTCGTTGGTTGGAGCGTTGTTCTGAACCTCAAAATGTGGCGGGTTTGACTCCCAGTTGGGGCTTGTGCGGGAGTTGATCAATGTGTCTCTCACATCAATGTTTCTCTCTCCCTCCTCCCTCCTTCCTTCTCTCTCTCTCGCCTTTAAAAAATAAAAAGAGTAAATTGAACCTCTTGATGGTCATCCCTCAGTCACACTCAGGGAGGCAAGGTGTGGAAGCTGGCCCTGCAGAACTCACATGCCCTTTGGCCCCTGCCCCACCTCCCCATCATCCAGCACCTTGCCGGACCTCCGAACCCAGAAGTCATGCTGTACCTGACGACCCTCCCGCCTACCCCCCCACCTGACAGTGTGAGTGCCCGGTCCCTGAGGTTGCCTTCCTCTTCCCCTCCTGCCCCTCCACCCCCAGGACAGCAGGTAGGCTCACCGGTTAGCAGCCACTGCAGCCTCTGGACACAGCGCCTCACCACCTTCTTCAGGCACGTGATGTGCTCTCCAATTTCCCGGGGAGTCCACTGACTGTGTCCCAGCATCCCCTGGATGAACGCAAGTGAAGGCGAATTCCTACCACTTCTCCTCATTCCCTGTCACCCTCTGAACAGTCCTCCGTGTTCATAATTCCCCAGACATTGTTGAGCACACATTTTTGTTTGTTTGTTTTAAAGCGTTTCTTTTATTGTATTACTAGATGTATGGTTCTAGGATGGAATGAGGAGTTGGGGATAATGGTACTGAGGCAAATGTGGTCACTGTGGTCACTATAACAAATATAGTACCTCTACATTTTTAAAAAAATACATTAAAAAAATCAGAGAGGAAGGGAGAAAGAGAGAGAGAGATAGAAACATCAATGATGAGAATCGCTGATTGGCTGTTCCTGCATGCCCCACACTGGGGATTGAGCCTGCAACCCAGGCATGTGCCCCAAATGGGAATCGAACCGTGACCTCCCGGTTCATAAGTTGATGCTCAACAACTGGCCAGGCCTATCTCAGAATTTTAAAACAGAAAATTACTCATGGTAGGATAGGAGGTCCATAAATTTCAAACTAAAAGGTGACCTCAGATGGAGAGGGGACAGCATGATTAAACTCCCTTAAAAATTTTCTGTTGGATGATTTTGAATTTGGTGGCTATTTTTAGCCTTATGATCACCTCTTGTTGGTAATCTATAATAATAAACATGTAATATGCTAATTAGACTGGACAGCTGAACAACCTTCCGGACAACATTCTGGACAAAGCCAGGTCTGCGAGGGCTGAGGCAAGCTGCTGCAGCTGCGAGGCAGAGTCCCTTGCACGAATTTCATGCATTGGGCCTCTAGTGTTGTATAAAAGGGCAAGGAGAGAAAAATGGGGTCTTTAACAAAGCATGGCTAGATTTTCATTTTATATTAAATGTGCTTGTTCCAGTGAGAACACAAAAGCCCAAAAGTAGAAAATAGAGACTAGAACCCTCACTTCCCATGAGAACCCTGCTCCCGCCATCCTGGCAGCACCACTCTGGTCTGGGGCCAGAGTCCCTGCTGGTGAGAATGCCAACCTCTGCACTGTCTCTGATGCTCACTGCTCTAACCTGAGCGTGGCCTCAGCTCCCTGTGTGAGGGCAACTGGGCTAGCAGTTTGAGTCCGCATTCTGGCATACTAGAAGCCCATTGCAGGAAGATTCCTGCAAGAATAGGGCTTCCTGAACCAGAGCGAAGCTCCCTTCTCTGCTGCCTCATTTCCTCCCATCTCGGCTGCCTCGATCCCTCCCTTCTGGTCCGCTTTGCTCCCTCCCATCTCGGCTGCCTCGCTCCCTCCCTTCTCTGCTGCTTGGCTCCCTTCTGCAGCACTTCGCTTCCTTCTAGGCTGTCTTCAGTATTCGTTCTGCACCTGTGTACACAAATTAACTGCCATCTTGGCTGGGTTAATTTGATTGGCTGGTGGGCGTGGCTTAGGTGTCTCAGAGTGATGGTTAATTTGCACATTACTCTTTTATTAGATTAGATATGCTCACCTATAATTAAGCCCAAACCCCCTTCCCGCTTGTGCCCTAGCCTTGCAAAACTGTTTCCCTAAATACTTAACTTACAGAGCCCATAAATCATGCACAGCCCCCACAGGGGGGTTGACTTCCCCCTTACAACCCATAGGGGCTGCAAAAGCCTGAGAAAAGCCCAGAAGCTGAGAGTCAAAGAAACGTAAGGCTATTTAAGAGAAAGCCCCGCTGCATTCGGGCTCAGCTTTGGGAACTGATCCCCCTGAGCCAGCCAGCACCCATGCTCCTGCAATAAAGTGCCTTTTCTGAATCTTCCGAGTGCCTGGTCATTTCTGCAACACCCAAGAGGCTCCCTTCTCCTCCAGCAGGATTGATTCCCCATGAGCAGCCCCACTCGAAGGGGCAAGGTTTGGCAGGAAGAACAGAAGCCATGTCAGTACATTCACAGAGTTCTCCACAACACCCACTGCCACGGTGGCTGGGAGGAGTTGGGAGAGAAGACCATTGCCTCCAAAACCCCGACTACCTTGACCTCTCCGCTGGGGAAGGAGCTGCAGGATCTGGCTGCGGTCGGCTTTCTTACCAACCTCCAACGAGTGCCAGTGGGACCGACGCGGCTGGAGATCTCCATCGTCAGTGTTTTTAGCCCATAATTTGCTGCCCACTTTAGAATAAAGAAAAGGACTATTATCTTGGGTAATTCAGGCTGAAGTGAATGACTAAAACCTCCTCTTTGAAATCTAGTTCATGTTGAAATGTGGGGTTCCCTGGTCCTGTTAAAGTAAAAACAAACCTGTAAAGAATTTTTGTGAGTTTATTTCAGCCAAACTGTCGACAACTGCCAGGAAGCAGAATCTCAATGGATTGGGATAATGCTCCAGAGAATGGTGGTTTTTCACTTTGTTTTATATATTGCAATCCAGGGAGGAGATGTAGGTGGGTTACATGGAATCCACTGGTGATAGATGAGGGGGGTGGGAGGAAGCAAAGGGGGGGTAAATCTCTGGGATTGGATAAAAAGTAAAATGAGAGACGCCTGCTTCTTTTACTCAGGTGGGTGCAGGATCTTAAAGTCAACAATGAACAAGATAGCAATAACAATGAAGGAATCTATGATCTCTGTCCTGGCACCCAGGGCATTTGGTTGTGCCCTGAGGGCCTGGGGGAAGGAAGGTTACAGGTTACTCTGACATTTCACAGGTGTGTTATCATAGCTGCAAAAGGACAACAGGCTCAGTTAAGGTAAAGAGTGACCTTTGTCAGGGAAGACACACATCTAGGAGGTGACTACCCACCATCACTGCTTTTAGTTAAAGTTTAATTTCAGACCCTCTTTTGTGGTTATTTTAGGTCTTGAGTTTGCAAAACTGCCATGCAGGCCTTTCCTGAGCCTGTCAGGTTAGCATGTGGCCTGTTTTTCATCCACAGTCCTCCTGAGAGCATCCGTTGCATGCAGATTCCTCCCCGTGCTGGGGACAGATGCACAAGAAATATGGACAACGGTGAACAAAATTTATTGAGTAACTGCTACTCCCTATTGTGGTCGAAAGGGGCCACATGCTAACCTGACAGGCTCAGGGAAGGCCTGCATGGCGGTCTTGCAAACTCAAGACCTAAAATAACCACAAAGGATGGTGTGAAACGAAACTTGAACTAAAAGCAGTGATGGTGTAGTCACTGCCCAGGTGGGTATCTTCCCTGACAAGGTCACTCTATATCTAAACTGAGCCTGTTGTCCTTTTGCAGCTATGATAACACACCTGTGAAATGTCAGAGTAACCTGTAACCTCCCTTCCCCCAGACCCTCAGGGCACAACCAAATGCCCTGGGTGCCAGGACAGAGACCATAGATTCCTTCATTGTTATTGTTATCATGTTCATTGTTGACTATTAAGGATCCTGCACCCACCTGAGTAAAAGAAGCAGGTGTCTCTCATTTTACTTTTTATCCAATCCCAGAGGTTTACCCCCCTTTGCTTCCTCCCACCCCCCAAATCTATCACTAGTGGATTCCATGTAATCCATGTACATCTTCTCCTTTGACTGCAATGTATAAAAATAGATGAAAACCGCCATTCTCTGGAGCACTGTCCCAATCAGCTGAGGCTTCCTGGCAATTGTTGACATTTTGGCTCAAATAAACTCACGAAAATTCTTTGCAGCTTTGAGTGTTTTTACGCTAACATCACACTGGTGGACATCGTTGCTCCCCACATCTTTTCAACCTCCTCCCCCAAGATTTGGGTAGTAACCCTGATTGATCTAAAGTTCATACTAGAACCAATTAAGATAACTTCAGTGTCCTTGTTACAGCGAGGTTACGAGAACAGGCAGGCTCCCAGCAGTCAGAGCGGGGTCTCCAGGTCTGGCCCAGTGAGGACCAAGCTGACTTCACTGAATGGCAGAGGAAGAAAGGTACTCTACCTTTTGGACCAACAAGGAGGAGGATTTCTGTTGCTTGCAACCAAAAGGATCTGATACCACTAGGAACTTTACACAAAATACACTTCAGTTAGTCACTGATCCTACTTGATAGATACAATCGTCTTCATTTCACAAACGAGGACATTGAGACTAAGTGTAAAGGACTTGTCCAGGGTCTTCCTGCTAGGGGTGGCACACATGGTCTCAAACCTAGGTCTATGCAGCCCTTAGCAGTCTTTCTAAGCAGGTGTGTCCTCACTGCCCAGAATGCCCATCCTCTGAGCATGGCTGCTAGAAGGAATTACTGCCTCGGGAGCATGTGCTGGTGTGGACAGCTTATTACCTCGTGGCTGGAGCAGATGGTATCCTTTCTGAGTAACTCCAGAGAAGAGCTAGTCTTTCTTGCAGCCCTTCCCTGAGGGCACTTTCTGTACGCGGAGTCTGGGAGAAACAGCAAGGTTACCCTGCGCACCTTTTCCCTCCCCTCCACTCCCCTCCCCTCCCCCATCGCTCTCTTTTCATGTCAGTTTCTCTGCCAATCAAGTCCTTAGGTTTGCAGAGAAGTAGAAAGGGAGGCTGTAAGGTGGATCCCAGCAAACCAGCTGGACTCTCCTCTCTGCACCCCAGGGACGGGTTCCTGGAATCTGTGCCCATTGGCAGCAGCCAGCCTGGCCTGGGGCCCAGTCTCCACGCCCTCTCCGAGCCCGGGGTGGAGGCACTGTCTCTTGTGCGGCACCCGGGACCTCAGAAGACCTCCAGTATTGAGCCTCCTCACTCTCTTGCCGTGTCAAGACTGCATGTCTGTTCCCCTGGCCTGGGGACCTAGTGTGAGGAGAGGCCTGGTCCAGGGCTCTGCTGCCCTGCGGTGACCCATGACCGGTGACCGGTGACCGTGCAGCTCCACAGGCCAGGGCTTTCCGGGCTTGGTGTCCTCCGACTCACCCTCGCTTCTCTCGGCCTCTGCTTCCTTCCTGTGGGTCTTCCTCCTCCCGGCTCCAGGCTCCTCTTTGGCTGACTGGGCTGCTGCAGGAGGACAGGAGGCCTGAGGCTGGAGCGAGTGCTCTCCATGCCTCTCGCTTCGGCCCCTGCCCCCAGCTCCCAGCATCAGTGGGGAGAGCAGCTTCCACCAGGTCCTGCAGGTCCCAGGATCCTGCTCAGAGCCACTGGGCCTCGCCTTGGATGTTGGAAGTGAGGCGCCTGCTCTTGGGTCCTGGGGGCTGAGTCCTTTCATAAAAACACAGGTGCCTGTGGCCACTCATGGGCACCGGTCCTGCTTCTCAACCCTGACTCTCTACACCAGTGAAATGGGGAGCTGACGGGCTACCTGCCACTGTTACAAGCTCCAGTGGGAGTCCTAGCTGAAGGGCGGGCGCAGGATCAGCACTCGTGATCGCTGATCGCCGTGGTTCCCATCATTCACAGCCCTCACCACAGCCTGTGCCTCAGCCGACCCGGGCCTCACCTGGAGGGATGCCCGCCTTGCGGCTGAGCGGACGCCACGTCACAGCTTTCGCGGGGGCGCTGCTCTCTCGGTCAGGGCCATCTCTAATGTTCTAGAAAACAGGCGGTCTTTCCCTTCAGTGGCCTGTTTCCTGTGGCAGGCGCACCCGTCACCCCAGCCCCAATCTGTCAAGTAGGAATCTTCGCAGGTGGGGCCTCAGGGACCAGATCCTCAGACATTTTGGCCTCATCTCCTGCTGCAGATTCAGAGGGGACTCTAGCTTTTGAGGTGAAATAGTATGTGCGTGTGGACTTGCCAGAACTTTCTTCACGTCACCTACTCCTCTTCCTCCTGGGCCAGCACTTCTGGGCCTCCAGCCCCATAGGCAGCCACTCGGCAGCTGTGCCGATCGGGCACCTGTTCTAAGTAAGGGAGGGGCCCTTCATTACTGGCCACAACCAGAACGTGGTGACAGTGAGGTCAGCAGGGCCCTGGACCAGCTGAGACCTGTGGGTGAGCTGACTCCAGGCGGCCCTGGGCTTGGGAGGCCTTGAGGCTGTTAGCGGCCCTGCAGGGAGCCAGCTCAGCAGTGCTGAAGGCCCGAGAGGCAGACCCTGGGATTATGGGGCTTCACCTCAGAACTCGGGAGGCTCCTGAAACCTGGTGGCGTCCCTGTGAGGAGGAAAGTGGTCTTGCAAGGCTGGTCAGGCCATAAAAACTGTGAACAATGCACTGCCTTGGGAGGGGGTGGGCGGGGAAGGTCCTTATCGCTGGCCCCAGGACAGATCATGGGATATGACCTGGGAACCCCCAACACCTGGGGGCCTTCCTGTAAGCCAACCAAAGGGGGCAGAACCATATCTGCAAGACAAAGACCCCAGTGTATAGACAGGCTCTCTGCATGTTTCTTCACTCTGATTTGGAAATTATTCCCGGAGTCTGCCTGCATAACTAAAACAGTGTCCCTTCTTTAAAGCGTCGCTTGGTTTTTCTTAGGACTTCTGCAACACCTGAAGCAGAGCAGTGCCTGTGTGACAGCCTCTCACAACTGGCCCCTGGGACGGAGTGAAGCAGCGCTGCAGAGAGAAGTTGGGGGCCCAGGCCGGGAGCAGGGCGTTCTCGACCCCTCTGCTCCTGAGCACTGAGTCTCGGATCTTCCCAGCCAGACCTCTCCAGGCCCCTCTGGTGCTGAGGTGGGTGTTTTGTGCAGGACAGAGCTGACTGGCTGCAATTGCAGATAAGCACCCAGGGCCACCCTCAGGCTCTACCAGGCCCCGGGCAGCTGCAGCAAGAGCCCATGGATACCTGACAGCCTCAATACCGGAGAGCCTTGTTCCTTTGCCTCTGAGCCCCTCCTGGACATGCCCTCTTGCCTGATAGTCAGGTAGGGGCCAAGCCTGGGATAGCCAGGTAGAACCATAGGTGGGGGTGGGGAGGTGGCTGGAGGTGCTGAGCTGAGAAGCAGGTCCCCCCAGAGGCCAGGACTGGAGGACACTCTCCTGAGGACCCTGCCCCAGCCCCCCAGGCCCAAGGCACTGCGAGGTCTAGGAAAGACCCGAGACAGCAGAAACAACATCCTGTGTGTTATTAGGGAGGGAGTCAAACCATTCTGGCCGCCGAGGGACCTGTGGGCTCGGAAGGACAGAGTCTCTTAGGCTGACTTCTTTGCTTGAGCATCTTTGGCTTTCCTTTCGAGAGGGCTGCCCTTTCCAGGTCCTTTCTGGACTGGTTCTTCAGGGAGGACACTAGGAAGGCACACTGAGACAGGATGGGGAGGGTTAGCAGCGCCCAGTGCAGAGAGCCCCAGCAGGACACACACACACACACACACACACACACACACACACTCCCGCAGGATACGAGATTGCATCTGCTAGGATCCTTGGATTCCTCTTTCTGTCCCTAGAATAGGGGCACAGACACTGTGGATCAAATCTATTAACAGCAAGTACCATATACGGAGGGCCTGGGATGCACCAGGCACTGGGCCAGTTAAAATCTGGGTGTCTCAAAGGTCAGGCAAGTGCTGTCTTATCCCCATTTCACAGGTGAGGAAACCAAAGCCCAAGGCCACACAAACTAGTATATAGAGGACCCTCAATTCGCACCCAGGTGGGTGTGGCTCCAAAGCCAGTGTTATTTTCATAGATGAGCCCAGAATCCACAAATGCTGGTCAGCTCACAGATGCGTGGGGCTAATCTGCAGCTGGCAGAATAGTGTGTCACAGTTGATTCCTTCACCCACAACTGCCTGAAAGGTTCTCCAGTAATTTTTCTCAACCAAAGCTCAGGAAATGCCATTGGGATGTAAATAACATCCTGGGAGTGTAGATGTCACCCGTGCATTTCTTGTGAATGATTTTATCAGGTGAGGGACCAGAGGAGAAGGATTTAAAACAAACAAACAAAGAGAGGCCATTTCCGAGAGGGTCACTCAGGAGAGCCCACGCACTGGACAGGGAGAAAGGGGACGTGAGGGTGGCTCAGTGGGTGCTGCTCAGTGGCAGTGAGTAAAGTGTGGGTCAGTCTGAGTCTCCTTCACTGTCTGACTGTGGCCACCTGGGTGCTCTCTGTCCATCTGCAGGGCTGGCCCTGCCTCAGCCCTATCTTCCCCACCTGTCTAAGCCATTCCTCTACCTGTATCCACAGGTCCCAGCAGGCTCCATGAGCTCGCTTTGTCCCAGGCCCACCCTCCCTGCACCTGCCACACTCCCTCCGGAGAGCCTGTTCTCAGTCTCCTGGTCAATCAGCACCATTGTCACCATGACCCCCAGTGGGCAACCTGGGAGTTACTCTGCGATTTCCTTCTCCCCTTCACCCCCTAACAACCAGCCACACCTCTAGTCAATCCTTCCCCAACTCTTCTCATTTCTATTCTCACCTTGAACTCAACTCCCTTCTCTGAGGAGGTTACATTTTAGTGAGTCTTGAATAACAAGGACAATCCATGACAAGGATGATCTGGGAGGGGATGACAGAGCACACAGCAAGTGCAAAGGCCCTGAGGTTAGGAATGAGCTCGATGTGTTCAAGGAACACAAAGGCCAGAAAGTACAGCTCACAGACCTAAAATCAATGCCTTATAGGAAACCCTCATGTTTCAGCTGAAGCCTCGGGGGTCAGTGGATCAGGACATGAGGGGGGAAAGCTGCTGCGGGATGAGTTCATGTCACCCAACAGATAGGTTGAAGTCTGAACCCTGGGCACCTGTGACTGCGACCTTACCTGGGAAAAGGGTCTTTGTAGATGTCATTAAGGTATTAGTTAATGAGTCATACTGGAGAAGGGTGGTCTGAATCTGCTATGACTGGTACCACTCCAAGAGGAGAAGGGACAGACACAAAGAGGGAGGACAGCATGTGAAGACGGAGACAGAGATTGCATGCTGCGTGAGCCAAGGACTGCCAGCGGCCAGGACGCCCTCCTTGCCCGAACTTTAGTCGGGCCCTTCTGAGCCCTCTTCTCAACTAGGCTTCGACTTTGTCCCGCTGAACCCTGTTTCACAAAGAATCCTGCCAAGTCAGTTTAGTTAGACTCCCCGACTGTTGATATCTGAGCAAGTCCTTCATCTCCTGCCCTGATGTCCAAGTCCGTGACCTGCCTTCAGCAGGAATCCTGCTAAGTCCAGTTAACAGGAATCCCCGTTCTCAAAAGCCAACCAAGTTTCTCTTAGTAATTTCCCATTCGTGACCCGTCACTCTGCCATTGGTCTTCGGAGCTGAGTTCAATCGCTCTCCCTTATTGCAAGAGTCTTGCATAAAGTCTTCCTTGAGATTGTAACAAACATCCAGGGCAATATTTTTTCTTTAACACCAGCTGCCACTGATGGGTCCTACCCAGATTCTTCAGAGGGAACACAGTGAGGTGTGCGGTGTGTGGTGAGCGGACCTCCCCCTTTCCGGTTCTTATCTCACTAAGATTGAAGAATAAAATCCACAGACTAAAAGTACTTGTTAGTAAAAGGGGAGACATTTATTGGAAGCAAATCCAGACTCTCATGTAGGGAGGGGGTTCCAAGGGGGTAACCCCAAAACCTCTTTTGCTGATTTATAAATGTAGGTTTATAAATGTAGTTCTTTGTCTCTCCCTGCTCCCTTCTAATTGGACCCCTTCCCCATTTTATGACCCCATGCTTTTTTGATTGGCCACTCTTTTGCAGAATATCAACTTCAAAGTCCAAAACCCACCTGGCACCCCCCCCCCTGCATCTCCCCCTTATCTTGTAACATTCCTCTGTCTCCTGTGAAAATGTTCCCCTCTTTCTGCCCTCTGTCCACATTTCTCTATCCTCTGCGAAAGTTGGTTTCCCTCTTCCCACACTTGGTGACTTTTCTTTATCCGCTGTGCATGTCTGCCTTTTGGAGGCTCCAGCCCTCGCCTATGCATTCCTCCACCATGGGCCCGCTTTACTCCCAAGACTCCCTAAACCTGCTTATTTTATCCCTAAAATTCCTTCCAATGATCCTCCCGACACCTTGATTTCAGACTTCCAGCCGCTGAAACTGAAAGAATGCATGTCTGTTGTTTGAAGCACCCAGTTCATGGGACTGTGTGTGCAGCCCCGAGATAACATAGAAGCCGGTGTGCCCATTCCTCACCCTGAGGCATACCTTTTGCGAGTAGTTGAGAGCTTTTTCCATCTCAGACACAATGGCGTTGATGTCGTCACTTTCATAAATGCCTGGAAACAAAGCATGTATGGGAGAGGAGCACGGGCCGGCCAGGTCTGTGCCTGTATGCAGCAGGGACCTATGGAGGTGACCTGAGCGGGTGGGGCAGGGTGGGGTCTTATGTAAGGCGACCAGATTTTAACGTTGGTAAAGCGGGGCACCATTGACCGCTTGGCCGCCGAAAACCGTATCTTCCCTTCCCGTTCTCCCGCCGTTCCCTAGCTTGTCGTGCATTCTTTCCAAAAATTGGAACTTTTTAAAAACGCCGCGGGACACGGGACAAATTGTTAAAAATCCGGACTGTCCCGCCAAAAGCGGGACCTTAGTCTTATGGGCTGAGCTGACCGGCGCCCACCCCGACAATCCAGTGGTAATTACAGCGAGGTTACCTCCAGTGGGGATGGCCATGGGACCCAGCACCCAACCAAGAACTTACACCCACAGGATAGGAGCAAGGGTGCTGGTATATTCCAGTGAATAAAATCACCCACCACCCTGTGATTACTTAAAGTGGCTAATGTCTGTAGTAAGTATTGCTGACTAGTGTGAGAAGAACTAGAGCACAGTGACTAAGACAGACTCTGAAGTTGGCCTGTGTCCTACTTTTAGACTGTTGGGGAGGGAAGAGAGCTTTTCTGGCGTCAGCTCACAGCAGTTCTTAGGCCCAAGCGGCATGTGTTGGGGTGGCGTAGTCTGCCCCCTACAGCTGTCACAATGAGCAGATTGGATGCTCTGTGTCCCGGGAGCAACTGCCTTTCACCCACCTGTTGTGAACACTCCCCTTTGGGAAATACTAAACTAAGGGACCTCTAGCGCCCCTTCCAGCTCTGACATCCAAAGGATTTAAACATAGTTTTCCTTTTCCTTTTGACTTAAAAAGTTACGGTAAAACATGTTACATAAAAGTACCATTTTAACAATTTTTGGGCGTACAGGTCAGCAGCGTGAAGTACATTCACACTGTTGTGCTGCCATCCCACCATCCACTTGCAGCGAACGCGTGCCATGAACAGCAGTTTGCCGTTTTTGAATGGGGTTTTCACACGTTGCGTTTCTGGAATACATCTAGGGCACAGGGAGCGGTGCTGGTACTGAGATTCCCGGAAACAAAGAGATGGAGGAACCAGCCAACACTCACGCACCTGTGTCTCCAAACCAGTGGAAACGGCCACCGGCGGCCCGGGCGACCTCACGGTAGGCAGCGGCCGTGTCCTCGCGGCTGGCGTAGCAGGCGGGTGGGGTGGTGTCCATCGGCGGCTCCCCCACGTAGAACAGACACACGTTCAGCTGGAGGTCACAGCCCCCACAGGCCTCAGCCATGTAGGCGCTGAGCGTGGGCTGGGGGGAGAGGGTGGGGGCTCTTAAACCTGCTGGCCTCAGGTCAGTTTCGCCTGATCATCTTTCTCAAGGGCCTACTGTGTGCCAGGTGGCACTGGGTGCCAAGGATAAAAAGACGCTGAGCTGAGTCACAACTTCTCTATCTGGTGAGGGTATGGCGGGAGCTGGACCCAAGAGCCTAGTGACAGCCTGGAAGCTCGTTAGAAATGCAGACTCTCAGGCCCCCAGCCAGGCCTCCGGACTAGGTTCTGCATCCAAACCACACCCCCGGTGAGGCTCCTGCACATGAAGTCCAGTGTGGAAACCCGTGCTGAGAGGAGCTGCCGGCAGCCACCCAGGGGAAGCTTGGGGTCTTGAAGATGGGGGTGCCCAGGGCGCGGAGCACCTACCATGTCCTGGTCGGGGATGCCCCCCGTGAAGAGGTAGATGCCCTGCGATTGTTGCCTGTCTTTGTCCTTGAAGTCCACTTCCACCGCCTTGCGCAGGGCGCTGAGGACATTCCTGCTGCCCTGACTCTGCAGGGTCAGGGCCCACCTGGGAGGCAGGAGAGCCCTGCTGAGGGAGGCCTGGTGAGATGGAGAGAACAGCCCACCGAGCCTGCCCGTAGGCCTAGCAGGTACAGCATCTGCCCACTACCTACTGCCAGGCGCTTTGCAAGTTGTCGTGGCTCATGGACACCATCTCGGGCCTCCAGCTTTCGACTGTGCTCCCAAACCTGAGGGCAGGAGAGAGCGCGTGCTCAGGCAGGAGACTGGTCCACTCTGTGCCCAGCTGCTTGGGCTCCCAGGCTCTAAGGAGACCTTAGATCCCACCCCCAAAATGTTGGGATGTCACCAGCCTGGGCCGGCCGTGCTGTGGCTGTCATGACCTGCCCGGACGGTCACGGTGAGGGCAGAGCCGGCCGCGCTCTCTCCGTGTCTCAGAGACTTGTGCGCGAGCACTGCCCCATCCCCTGGGAAGGGAGACCTTTCCCCCTTTTAGCCTTCCCTGGCACTGATTCACACCCACACCACGTGTCCCCTCCGTGGCTACCACTGTCCGTCTGTTTCTAATACGTATCGTTTCACCTTTGATGTGAGGCAGAATTTAAGTCCTTGAGAAGAGGACTCCTCCCTTCATCAAGGGAAAGGTGCCTTCTGTGGTTCACCCTGATTCCCCAGCCGGACCCCAGCAGGCGCGGCCAGTCTCTTCCCAGCCTTGCACACGCCTGTCTCCTCGAGGCCGCGTGGCCGAGGGAGGCCTCGTGTTTGAAGTTCTGTGCCTGGGCTTTTAGTAAAAGCTTGCTGGACAAATGGTTGGATGGATAAATGGATGAAAACGTTGCCTAAAGTGTTTCTCTAAGCATTTTTTCTTGGAATTTATTATGAAAAGATTAGGCTCTGACACAGAATAATATATAATATTAACTACTGACTGAATAGGCTCAGAGCACTCCCTAATAGATGTGGAGGCATATGAAATGGATACACGTGGGTCCCTTTGCTCTTTCTCCTCCAATTAGTTAAAATGGTATGCAATTAAAAATAGGTATGAAACCATGTCTATATTTAAATTATATATAGCTATATATAATTAAAAAATATAAATATATAATATTTAATTCTATTTATATTTTCAATGCATAAAATATACCATATTTAATTCTATTTATATTTTAAATGTGTATTAAATTATTTATATATAAAATGTATACTTTAAATGTGTATTATATTTTACATAATTTAAATATATATAGTTTTATATGTTTATTCCTATATAATTTAATTCTATGTAGCTACACATAAAGTTAACATTTAGAATTGAAACCCCAAATGACCCAAGTGAGGAGCATGCCTGGGCCCCTCTTTTTCTCTCTTGTGCTTATCAGGTGGAGAGCCAGTGGGGCGATGGGCGGATTGTGTTATCCTGGTTTTGGGGCTGCTCATTACCTGCTCCCCAGGGGGACTGTCCTGCAACTATTTAATTATTCAACACCCCAAGCAAGATCATTCGAGTCCGATACACGGACGGACGGCTGTCCCAGGATGCAGGGCGCTCAGGACATCTGCCCAGCAGCTCCCTGCCAGGAGCCCCCCTCCTCCCCTCCCGCCAGGACAGGGAGCTTACGCGATGATGTTGAAGGCGTCCTTGTTGGCCAACTGCTCCTCCAGCAGCAGCCGCAGGGAGTGCTGGAGATGAATAATGTACATGGAACTGGCCGCAGACAGATCGAGCAGGATGACCAGCCTGCACAGAAACACAAGCTTCAGGGGAACCGAATCGCTCAGATAGGGTTCTTTTTGTTCCATTTTACTCTTTAAAGTGTTTTCCGAGGGCTCTTCACGTGCCAGGTGCACAGCTGGCCAAGTTTTCTCTGAGGGCTAAGGTCAACAGAGGTGTGCTTCCAGCAGATCTAGGTGCTGGAACCTCTCTCTCAGGCGGTCCTACCGTGGAAAAGTCTCCTGGTAGAGATGGCCTAGGGGCAGAGGCTGCGTGCAATGATTTTCATATCTTTTTCTGTTGTTGTTTTTTAAAGCACTGGCATTCAATATTATCATAGGTCGGGGACTTTGAAGGAAAAACAGGAACAGGGTAAGCAAGTTGGATGTGGAATTGTTATCTGGGCCTCTGGGGAAATGCTTGTATCTTTTTCTTCCTTTTTTCTGTCTTACAATCTTTAGCCCCGTTCGGTTTTTTCCTTTCACTGTTTCAAATCTTATATCCCTATCTCCTCCCTCAGTTCTCATTTTGAGACACCTGTAGACAACAAAAGAAAACCCACTCGATTTAGAATCAGACGACCTTGGGTTCAAGCCCACTTCCTGTGTGACCTTAGGCAAGTCACAAAACCCCTCTGACCCTTGGTATGCTTACTCTAAACTACAGTGCTCATAAGACGACTCCTCACAGGGCTAAGAATGAGAGGATATAAGAGATGTATAGTATTATTGCGAAGTGCATTAGTTTGTGAAGGTAACATATCAGATAAGGTATGGAACGAGCATAGTGGTTATAATGGGTTCGCATTGTTTCTCCCTGCTCAGCACTCATTACCTCCTGTGGCGGCAGCATCCTGGTTTTCCTTTGGGACACTGCTCTGCCTCTATCATTCCATTTGCTTTGGGGAGAGCTGACCCTACCCCTAGCTTTGAGGGTGGGCATGTGGGAAGCAGAACATCACACCACCATGGCCAGGGTGCAGAGCTCATGGGTGGCCCTTGCCCCAAGTTCTGGGAAGCTAACACTGGAGGGGAAAGCCGCCTGCCGCCTGAAGACAAAGCCATCGGAGGAGAAAGCAGAGATGAGAGACGGAGAGAGACTCCTGACGTACACGGGTCTCTGGGTCAAGCCACGCCTGAAGGCAGCCAGCAAATCTGTTTTGGAGTTTTGCGTTACCTTAACCAGACTCCACTCGTTTGTTTAAGCCCATCTGCACTTTGTTTCTGCTGCCTCTTAATGGAAAGAACCCTGAGCTACTGAGAACCCTGAGCTACCGAGCGATGACCTGACTGAAGTTGCTGGCGACTTTCCCCTCAGGGGTTCTGCTGAGTGGTTTGCATCCTTAGTCTAAGTGATGGCTTCTGATGCTTCCAGTAGGGAATCTGTGAGCTGGGAATGTGCCCGTCACACACCACACCCAGGACCGACAAGAACACGGCTCAGGGGAAAGTACCTTTTCTCACAGACGGTGCCCCAGATCCTCCTGCTGGCCAGTGAGAGCCACTCAATCCGCCTCTCATACGTCCGCATCGCTCTGCTGAGCTGTTTCTGCAAATCCACAGGCCACACGGGGTGAGCAACTGCACGGAGCGTGGCCGATTAAAGGGTCTGAGGGAACGCTGTGCCCCGGGCATGGGTATAAACATCCCACTGATCCTGGACAAGCTGCCATGAGACCAGGAGGAGGAAAGTCTCTCATTGCCCCAGATTGGGAGGAGGTAGATTTTATCCCAAAGGATTAGAAGCTTTACGTTTTTATTTTTTATTAGAGACTTTTGTTTGAGGTACCGGGTCTCTGCCTGGATGGATGGGGTGGAGGAAGCTCCAAAAGTGCCCTGTGAGTGGAGCACAGTGTTGGTTTGTAAGAGAGAATTCAGTCACTGGCTTGGTATCTCCACATCACTTGGTGCCTCGCTCCCCTCCCCACCCCCCTGACTGACGGGCCCATGGCCGACCTGGTACTCATAGAGGAAGGGCAGGTCCACGTGGACATTCCTCACCGTCCCGTCGTGCCACTCAAGTTGCACCATTGCCTTCTGCACTCGGTGTGGCCGGGAGGGGCGCAGCGTGAGAAAGGATTTTAAGTTTAATGTGGGCCCTGGGACTGCATGTGCCTGCCAGCTCGCCCGCCAGGTCACGGCCTTGCCTGGCGCGGGCAGCAGAGGGCCTCCGGACAGCAAGGCAGGCTGCCACCCTGGAGGCTCTCCTGAACACGGAGCCTTCATTATAAAACATGGTTGGGAGCTTTGCTAATAGTAGAGTAAGAGACCTTAAAAACACACTGGCCGTGGGCCTTAGGTTTGGGATCCTAGATAGGCCTTCGTGAACACTTTGGAAGTCACATTTGTTCATCATCTTCTTTCATCCTCCACCAAATTGTCATATCCATGCCTCAAAGTACCATTCCATCCGCCTGGTCATTCATCCACCCACTGAGCGAATTACCCATCTCTCTTTCCTTTTATTCTCCATCTTTCCATTCATTACTCCTTCCATGTCTCCATCTTTCCATCCTTAACTTCCATTTTACTTTCATCCTTTTATCTTTTTTATTCTATCATGTCATTCATCCTTCCATTTCCCCCTCCATCTGTTCACATGTCCTTCCATCCATCCATCCATCCATCTGCCTACGTGTCTGCACATTCATCAACAGTTTCATCCATCTACCCATTCATCCTTCCTTTCCTTCCTCCATCCACTCAGTCGTCCAGTAAATATTCATTAACTGCTGACTAGTACTACACATTAGAAATACAGTTTTTTCTTTTAAAGGTTCATAATCTGGTGATATCTGGACTGACACATTATAGGAGCTACGGCAGGAGTCAGCACCAGGGTCAGTGAGGACACACAGAGTGAGTGTGCTCTGCATGGGGAGGCGGAATACCTCCACAGAGGAGGTGACTGTGGTACCCAATTCCCTCCCTCTTGCCCCACCACCCATGTTTCGTTTTGAGATGGGAGGAGAGCCGGGGCCTCTCGGGCCACAGGCCCTGCTCCTCAGGCTCTGCCCTGACTCTTGTTTCTGAACATTTACGAAGGGAAATGCCACAGAGAAGCCTCCACTAGGGGGGATGGAGAGATCGGAGTCTGATCACCTCGTGGACAGTTGATGACACCGTTTTCTGGAGAACAGGCACGAAGTCCTCAATGGGAGCGAACGCGTTGGGCGCCAGGACCTGGTAGAGGCTCAGCTTCTTGGCTGTAAGGACGAACGTGGCGGGGGACCCGCGGGAAGACCCGGAGGGCTGGTGCCCTAGTCAGGGACCTTCATCCTCGGCCCCCCTCCTCGGGGATTTACCTCTTAGGCCGTTGACCTTGAGCCATTCTGCAGAAGTCTTGTCCAGATTTGGGAACTCGATTGTGAGGGGAGCTTCATGCTTTGGGGGTTTAGGCAAGAGACCTCTGAGTGGCCCTTTGGCAATCTCTGTGGAAATCTAAATCAAAATGAAAACCCCTCATTGCATAACCACACTTCAGAGCTGCTGATTGTTCAGTCTCCCGCCCACCAGCTCCCCTGGGCACCTTAGGAAAGGAAGTTTGCCTTCCCCTCTCACCATCCACACTCCCAGCCCCCTTTCTGGAGATTTCTGGAATCCCAGGGGAAGAGAAAGATGTGCCCCATCTTCCTGCCACTTCTCCATCCTGATCCATTAGGATCCGCACCCTGGCTTCCTGCGGAGCGGCCCCTACATGGCCCCAACCTCAGGATTCAGGGGACTCAAAAGCAGCTCTGCACAGCCATGTGGAAGCTGGGGCCTGGCCCAGCCTCTCTGCCCACATTTATAAACTGGACGGCTGAGGCTCTGAGAGACTAGCTCACACAGCTCACTAGAAGTGAAAGTAGCACAGCGACTCCCAAACCGCACATCTGAGCACCATTCTCATGAGTTTTGCTACATCTGAATGCCATTGTACTATTATCTACTCGGTTTATTTTTAAATTAAACATACGGCATTAAGTTGTTTTAATATTCAATTTAATTTGCTTTCGAAAACAGACTCCTTTTTTGTACTTAAATGATTTTAGAAAGATCTATTACTACCATAATGACCTAGTTCTAAATATATAAATTTAAAATATTAATCTATGTATCACCTTATAATCATCTTGTGAATCCCACATAGTACATGCATTTCATTTTGGGAAACCCCTAACAAGAGTGTGGCCGCCTGGCAGACCCCGGTCAGTCAGAGCCATTAGTTAACCTGCTGGTTTCAGTTTGCTCATCTGTAAGATGGGCTGGTAACGTGCCCGCCTGATCTACTGCCGTTGAAAGAGAAAACAAGGCCTTCAGAGAATGAAGCACCTGCCCCCTTCCTTCTCGCACTCAGCAGAGGAGAGCTGTTGTGGTCATGACACAGATGCCATCGTGGTTCTGTGGCACCAGCAGGAGAGCTGGGCCGAGGGGCAGCGGTCCAGGTGGCTGCTCTCCTGCCCCGGGCCAGGACGCCGCCTCCCAGCGCTCTGCCCACAGAGCAGCGTCTAAGCAGCAGCTGACGCTTACAGTGTGCGAGCTGTTCTGCCCTCAGATCGCTGGCCCTGAATGAGGGCTGGAGCATCTTAGGCCCCTACTCTGTGCGGGACGATGTTCATCATGCACCACACTGGGGGAAGGAGCGGTGGAAATGCCCAATTTCTCAGTTAGAAGACCCACCAGGCCCCTTGGGCACAGTGGGAGGGCACACCCAGCTCAGAGCTAGAGGCTTTGCCTCTTCTCACTTCCAGGATGTGGGAGCCCCACAGCCCTGCCCTCTGCAGATGGGTGAGGAAGGAGAGTGGAGCGAGGCCAGATGGCAGGCTCCTGAGAAGGTTCCAGAAGGTCCCGCCCACCTACCTCCTTCATCAGGCAGGAGAGCTCTGGGCAAGCAGCGCTCTGGTGCAGGGTGCGGACGTGGCTCAGGAGGCTCTGGGCCTTTTGCATTTCCGCCAGCAGCTCCTCCATGTCGGGGCTGGCACAGATCTGGGGGTGTTAGGAGCAGGAAGTCATCTAGAGGCCACTTGGCCACCCATAGCAGCCCAGGCGAGAGGCAGGCAGTGACCAGCCCCTGCCTTAAATTAAACCTGACGTGTGGCCTGGCCCATGCGCGGGGCCGAGCTCCCAACTCTGCTGTGTCCCACGGACAGCACTGGCCCGCAGCGTTTTTAGACAAGTGAAAGGTTGCCTAACCTTGGAACTGTGAAGAGACTTTACACCCTCCATTAGGGCTATGCAATAATGATGATTTTAAAATCACTGTTGGCCAGGATGCTAAGACTAGAGACCCTGGTAAGCTGCTGGTGGGATGTAAAGGTACAGCTGCTGTGGAAAACAGTTTGGTGGCTCCTCACAAAAACAAACAGAATTACCCAGGACCCCCCACTGCCCTCTAGGTATACACCTCAAATCCTTGAACACAGGGACGTGGACACCTGCACACCAACACCTATGGCAGCGCACGCTGCCCCACGAGGAACCACCCAGATGTCCTCGTGAGAGACCCCCAGGAAATGGACACTTCTCACCGTGACCAGGAGCGGCGCTCTGCACCTGCTTGCAACATGGGTGGGCCTTGCAGACACTGCCTGAGTGACAGCAGCCCCAGAGGAACAGGGCGCCATGTAAGTGAGACGCCAGGCTGAGCCAGCCCAGGGAGGCCGGCCACGCCAGTGGCTGCCAGGAGCTGCGGGCAGGGCAGTGGGGTGACTGCCTGGTGGTCGGCGCTTCCCTCGGGGGAGATGGGAGTGTTTGGACCAGGGGGAGGTGGTGCTGCATGCACCGGGCCTGTGTAAATCCACTGTGAGGCGGCTGGCTTTACGCCATGTGACTATCACTTATTATTTTAAATGTAAAAAATAACAAGCATCAAACAACCCGGGTCTCTGGCTCTTCCTGAAAAAGTCGGAGGACCTGGTAGCACGCGCCGCCTTCCTACCGAGCAGGACCTGGCTGCCCCCAGAGTCGGTCATCTCGCGTCAGCGCCCTTGCTCTGGTGTTTTGCTCATGTTAAAGAAGACTGTGAAGTTCATGATATCCATATCTCTGTCAAGAGTGCAAAAACAGCCCTGGCTGGATTGGCTCAGTAGATAGAGTGTCAGCCTGCGGACTCAAGGGCCCAGGTTCGATTCCGGTCAAGGGCATGTACCATGGCTGCGGGCACATCCCCAGTAGGGGGTGTGCAGGAGGCAGCTGATTGATGTTTCTCTCTCATCGATGTTTCTAGCTCTCTTCCTTCCTCTCCGTAAAAAACCAATAAAATAATTTTTTTTAAAAACTGGAAAAACAATGGATACACCAAGAGGACCACAGGCTTTACAATGAAATCTCCCTTCATCGGCCAGTCATCTATTTACTAGGCCTTCCCCGCTGTAGTCTGTGGCCTCTGCACACAGGATCTGGGCAATGAGGGAGCAAGAGGGCGCTGCTGAGAAGAATGTCCGCGGCCTCGGCTCCCTCTGTGCCCTGCACAGGCCCTCGAGGCAGCTGCGCACTTACTCGCGGTTTAACTGTCA
>PVJC01021404.1:0-28208 GCA_004026665.1 Murina feae
AGGAACACTCCCAAACTCATTCTATGAAGCAAGCATTACCCTAATACCAAAACCAGATAGAGACAACACAATGAAAGAGAATTACAGACCAATATCCCTCATGAACATAGATGCCAAAATCCTCAACAAAATCTTAGCAAACCGGATACAGCAGTACATCAGAAAGATCATACACCATGACCAAGTAGGATTTATCCCAAGGTTGCAAGGATGGTACAATATCTGCAAATCAATAAACGTGATACATCACATAAACAAATTGAGAGATAAAAACCACATAGTCATATCAATTGATGCAGAAAAAGCATTCGACAAAATCCAACACCCTTTCTTGATAAAAACTCTCAGCAAGGTGGGAATAGAAGGATCATACCTCAACATAATAATAGCCATATATGACAAACCCACAGCCAACATCATACTCAATGGGCAAAAAATAAAACCATTTCCCCTTAGAACAGGAACAAGACAGGGATGTCCACTCTCACCACTCCTGTTCGATATAGTATTGGAAGTATTAGCCATCGCGATTAGACAAGAAGAAGAAAAAAAAGGCATTCAAATTGGAAAAGAAGAAGTAAAACTGTCCTTATTTGCAGATGACATGATACTGTACATAGAAAACCCAAAAGACTCTATTAAAAAACTATTAGACTTAATAAATGAATTTGGCAATGTAGCAGGATACAAAATTAATGCCAAGAAATCTGTGGCATTTCTATATACCAATAGTGATCTTATAGAAAGAGAGACTAAAAAAGCAATCCCATTTACCACTGCACCAAAAAAATTAATATACCTAGGAATAAACTTAACTAAAGAAATAAAAGACCTCTACTCAGAAAACTACAGGACACTGAAAAAAGAGATAGAGGAAGACCTAAACAGATGGAAGAATATACCATGTTCATGGATTGGTAGAACCAACATCATTAAAATGTCCATACTACCGAAAGCAATCTATAAATTCAACGCACTTCCCATTAAAATACCAACGGCATATTTTACAGATTTAGAACAAACTATCCAAAAATTCATCTGGAATAAAAAAAGACCCCGAATAGCTAAAGCAATCCTGAAAAAGAAGAACAAAGTAGGTGGGATCTCCATACCAGATATCAAGCTATGTTACAAAGCCACTGTTCTTAAAACAGCTTGGTACTGGTGCAAGAACAGACATATAGATCAATGGAATAGAATTGAGAATCCAGAAATAGACCCAAACCACTATGCCCAATTAATATTCAATAAAGGAGGCAGAAGCATACAATGAAGTCAAGACAATCTCTTCAATAAATGGTGTTGGGAAAATTGGACAGATACATGCAAAAAAATGAAACTAGACCACCAACTTACACCATACACAAAAATAAACTCAAAATGGATAAAGGACTTAAACGTAAGATGGGAAACCATAAAAATACTAGAGGAATACACAGGCAGTGAAATTGCAAACATATACAGAAGGAATTTCTTCACTGATACTGCTCCTAGGGCAATGGAAGCTAAAGAGAAAATAAACAAATGGGACTACATTAAAATAAAAAGCTTTTGCACAGCGAAGGAAACCATCAACAAAACAACAAGAAAGCCCACTGCATGGGAGAACATATTCGCCAATGATATCACCGACAAGGGTTTAATATCCAACATTTACAGGGAACTCATACAACTTAACAAAAGAAAGATAAACAATCCTATCAAAAATGGGCAATGGACCTAAATAGACACTTTTCAAAAGAAGACATACAGAAGGCAGAAAGACATATGAAAACATGCTCCAAGTCACTAATTATACGAGAGATGCAAATCAAAACAACAATGCAGTATCATCTCACACCTGCCAGAATGGCTTCCATCAACAAAACAACAAAGGACAAGTGCTGGAGAGGATGTGGAGAAAAAGGAACCCTTCTGCACTGCTGGTGGGAATGCAGACTGGTGCAGCCACTATGGAAGACAGTTTGGAGTTTTCTCAAAAAATTGGAAATGGAACTCCCATTTGACCCTGTGATCCCACTCCTGGGAATATATCCCAAGAGGCCAGAAACACCAATCAGAAAGGATATATGCATCCCTATGTTCATAGCAGCACAATTTGCCATAGTTAAATTTGGAAACAGCCTAAGTGCCCATCAGCAGATGAATGGATTAGAAAACTGTGGTATATCTACACAATGGAATACTATGCTGCTGTAAAAAGGAAGTAATTCTTACCATTTGCCACAGCATGGATGGAACTGGAGAACATTATGCTAAGTGAAATAAGCCAGTCAATAAAAGAAAACTACCACATGACCTCACTTATTTATGGATAACAAAGACCATTATAAAATGATAAACATAAACAAATACAGAGACAGAACAGCTTTGAACAGACTATCATCCTAGAGCTGGAAGGCTGGGGATGGTTGGGGGGGAATTAAGAGATCAACTGAAGGACCTGCATGCATGCATAGGAGCATAATCAATGGACACAAGAAACGGGGGTTAGGGAGGAGGGGGGGAAGGGAAAGGGGAAAAAATGGAGATCTATCTATCATTTGATGTGATACTTATCTATCATTTGTTGTAATACTTTAAGCAATAAAAAAAAGAGGTTTGAGGTGGGGCCAGGAATGTGCATTTCTAATAAGTTCCCACGTGCTGCAGGTGCTGCATGCCCAGGTGCCACACTTTGAGAACCATCCCTGTAAGCACAGTGTCTCTCTACCTTTTTCATTCCCTCCTACTGCTGTGTTACAGGGACTCTGGGGAATTAAGCCATAGAGGCTATAGCAGCTGGCATGTGGGGGCCCTCAATCCAGGCTACTGTTCAAGACAGACAGGGAAATGAAGTTAAAGGGACATGGACTCAGGAACCCTTTAATGATTCCAAACATGCATGTCTACCTGGTCTGGCAGTTTGATCCTCGTTATTCACTTTGCTGTTAAAGACCACCTGATGATAGCTGGAATGAGCTGTTCCACGCCCATAGCTATTAGACCAGTATTGCATTTAAATGGAGACTAGTAGGTCTGCAGATGTGCCCAGAGGACTCATTGTAGCACTCATAAACCTCATGGGGCACGATGTCTCCAGCACTTCTGCCCAGGTAGCCATGGCAGGGCAGGGTGAACACACCTGGAGAGCCTGGGTTGAGGCCAAAGAAAGAAATGTTCCCCGCTGCTGCAGGCAGGGAACACTTCAGGAACTGATATGAGACTGTCAGCCCAAAAGGCACCTACTCAGCATCTAATTTCAAAGAACACCCATGTGCTCTGGCAGTTATTATTTTTTTCCTAGAAAACTTTCCCCTCTAAGGATACAAAAAACTTGTCTTTAACATCTATTTATTTCTACACTTAACCCCCAAAGAGGGAATATGATGCAGTGAAATATTGCCAATGGAATTGGGACTAAAAGGAATGGGGAGCCTGCTAACTGGTTTTGGTTAATGCAGTATTCAATGGTGTTTTCATATGTAAGGGAGTGGGGAGCTGCCTTAGCTGCTGGGAATATCTCTGAAGGGCTGGACTGTGGTTATTGATTACTATCAATGATGTCGGTCAGGAGGTAACACATTAATTTCTATACTTGTTTTGTTTCCTTTGTAGGTCACCTGGGGTTCTTCTTTGCCATATCCTCACCCCAGGACTCAGGCTGAGGGAGCACCCACTGTCTAGAGCATTGCAGATTTCCATGGGGGAATTGCATGCTGGCGCTTGATGCTTTTGCCCAGAAATAACACATTTACTGGTTATAGTGGGTTGGATGGTATCCTCCCAAGATTAATATCTACTCCCAGTTTCTCAAAATGTCACCTTATTTGGAAATAGGATCTTTTCAAATGGATTTAGCTAAGGATCTGGAAATGATATTGTACTGGAATTAGGGTGGGCCCTATATCTAATGACTTGTGTCCTTATAAGAAAAAGAGAGGACATAGAAATGGAGAAAGCAGCCATAGGAAGGTGGAGACAGATGTCAGAGTGTTGCAGGTTAAGCAGAGAAACTCCAGGTGTTTCAGGACAGGGACTCGGCCCACAGCAGGTCTGATTCAGCCAGCTAGTAGTGTGTGGGTTCTTGACTTCCTGCAGGAAAGATTTCATATCACAAGTCCAGGTGATTTTTTGAGCTTCTGTTTCTTAAAACCGGGGACATAGAATCAAAGGAAGAACTTAAAATAGAAGAAGCAATAAGAGAGAGCCTAGGCAGGGATCCTTTGGCTTTTGAGAAATGTTACAGGAAATGCGTGAGCCTCGCTGGGCTGCATGAACTCACTGCAAAGTAAAAGTCACAGTGATAGCAGTGAGCCCAGGTGGGGCTGCTGTTAGCTCAGTGGAAAGTCAGAGAAAAAGGGGGCCTTAGAGACAGATTCAGGGAGCAAGCCCAGGATGATCTCCTGCTGCCCACTGCTCTCCTGGTTGGAAGTCTTGTGAGGACCCTTAGAGTTTAGGAGAAAGTAGACACAAAGTGTGTGCATACTCTAGCTCTTGGTGGTTCCATCGTCTTGAGGCTTCTTATCTTTCTTTAGCTGGTGGGAATCCAGGGGAGATCTCAGGGCAGGGTCTTAACATAATATTCATTAGTTTTCCAGGGGTGTCATTCAATATGTTGATTTATCAAAATATACATAGAGAGGGATCAGAATTATTTTCTGTTAGTTTTAATTTCCAAGACTTGGACTGAGGCCCTTCTGCCCCAGACGGTGTAAACGTTTGCTCCTCAGTGTAATTAGGGAAGAGAAAACTCTGTGATTCACTAGCTGGCTGTAAACTGCTCAGATGATTTGGCTTGTTTAATTATTTTGTCTCAGTTTCCCTTATTCCACTTGCCAAGGACTTTCCCTAGTTTTCTAGTGTCCTGCCTCACAAGGATTGCCAAGATCTTTCAGAAGCTGGATTATGGCCCTGTTCACATATTAGTGTCAGACATCTAGCTTCCAGAACTATGAGCAAATAAATTTCTCTTATTTGAAGCCTCCTTGTTTATGGTAATTTCTCAGAGCCCTATGAAACTAACACACAGGGTAAAGCAAGTCCCATTATCCCACCCAATTCCAAGAAGGTAAGAAGGATAATCCCATTGTGCTGTAGTCTCCCTCAGATCCATGCTCTCCCCTTCCATAATCTGGCCCTACAAAGCCAAACTTCCAGAACTGCTAAAAAAGACTTCTTTTCATCTGACTTCTGGTTGAGATTTGCCCAGAGCAGGAGTTTGGAAGGTGGGAGGCGAATGGAGTCATGATATTTCCTTGGCCACCTTCCTTGCTGCCAGGCTGCTAGTTGCTGTTCCTCTACCAAAGGCACCAGCTCCTGCCAAGAAGCCCTTCTTGAGTGTTTCCATTCTTTCAGAGGTCTTCTAACCACTCCTCTCCTTGCACCTCCAGAGCTAGAGATGAGGGGACAACAGCTGCTGTTAGCTAACAACACTTCACCTTTCCTTGTCACTTTCCCTCAACCCAGCCCACACCCTCGTAAACAGTTCCTTTATTAATCTGCTCTCAGCATCTTCATTTGGGCATGCCATCTGTTTTCTGCTGAGAATCAGTGGGTACCCATATCGTGCTATTAGGAGGAGAGCTGGAAACTTGTTGGCCACAGTGGGGACCATCTCACTGAGTTGAGAAGTGGCACCAATGAAGCAACAGAGGGAACTTCAAGGAGAGGGACCGACCACCACACAATTGCTTTGCTTCTGCCATTCCTTCTCTGTAGCAGAGGAAGGAGCCTGGGCTCAGAGGCAAGACATACTCCAGCACCACCATTTATTACCTGAGATGCGAACTCTCACTTTCTTCATATGCATAATGGCTATAACAGTGCTTTCCTTATGGGGCTGTTTAAGGACCCAAGACAAAATGGTGGTAGGTAGAGTAATTCCCCCCAAATATTTCCAAGCCCCAATCCCTGGGGATCTTGAAATATGTTACTTTATGTGGCACATGAGACTTGTGGACTGGACTAAGTTTACAGACCTAAACATGGGGAGAATATCCTGGATTCTCAGAGGCACCCAATCTAATCACCTGAGTATTTAAGGTAGACGGAAAGGAAAAAGAGTCAGTCATTGAAATGTGGCAGAAGAAAAGGAGGCAGGACAACTGGAGAAGGCTTTAATGCATCATTGATGCTACACACAGTTACCCAAAGCCAGCCTGTGGATGCTGACCTCCTCCAAGATGGCAGCCAGAAGGCAAATGGGGACCTCAATTGCACAGACTCTGAATTCTGCCCAATGCCTGAATGAAGCTGAAGGTACATTCTCCCCTAGAGCCTTCTGAAAGGAACGCAGCCCAGGCAACACCTTGATTTTGCCATGGGAGACCAGAAGCACAGAAACCCTTGCACTTCTGACCTGCAGATCTGTCGTATAATGAATGGGTATCATATTAAGCCCCTAAATGTGTAGTAATTCCTTTTGGCAGCAACAGACAGTAAATACAACGGCATGATGAGGTCCCGGTGCATACTAAGCACCCTCTACATGCATGTTATATGTCTCCAAAGTGTACAGTTAGGCAACATATGGAGAGGTCTTCCCAGGACCCCAAATTATGTGCTCTCACAGAAATGCAGGTGCTGTGGTTTTACAGCTAACCTAGAAGCTGGCTCTCTCTAGTGCTTTCCAGCTGAGGTGAGTGTGGCCCCCTACCTGAGCAGCCTCCAGCAACAGCAGCAGGGGGAGTGGAAAAAGCTGTGCTGGTCCCTGACTTGGGCAAATCAAGCCTGGGCACAAGGACTTCCCCATGGAAATGCACTCTCATCCCTCAGGTAGAATATCCCCTCCCCCAAACCCTCAGTCCTGCCTCCTCCTGCTTGGAGGCATTTCTGTTTCTAATATTTTTCCCTCATGGAAGCACAGGCCGAGGAGATCATTTCCTACTACTGGAGCCTTCCTTCTGTTTCCCTAAGCCAAATGCATCTCTCCAACCACATGTCAATATCTTCTAGCTGCCTAACCATCTACTCCCAGTCCTGGCCTATTGAGCACAGACACTCTGCTACACTGCTTTATTTGATGACTGGGGCAACTGTGCTTTTCTGAGTGGGTCAAGTTTAAATAACATCCTAGGACACTGGGCCCTGAGCCAGGTATCAAGGATGTGGGTCTCTCAGCATTCAATCACCAACAGTGTATTGGAGAACATGTGGTAAGGGCTAGCCACTTGTGCCTCTGGCTTGATTCAAAATTGTACACAGTTGGCCCAATCTCAGTGCCTCTTTAGGGTTTCAGACCAGCAACTGGTGATCCTTTAGACAATAATTTTCCCTGTTCTTCTCAGAGACTCATCTCTCTGTAAGGAGACTGTAATCATAGGAAGTAATATTGATTATATGCTTACTGTGCACCAGGCACCACTCTATGTAGCTGAAAAAGTGTTAACAGTAAATTCTCAAGGCAATTTAAAGACTTAATTTCTATTATTTTCATCACGTAGCTTCACAATCGAGGAAGGAGGGCTCAGAAGTGTTCAATAACTTGTCCTAGGTTAACCCTAGTGCGTGACTAGAGATGTAAACTCAAACCTGGGCTAAAGTGTTTCTGTAATACTCACATCACACAGTTTTCTTGCTTGATTCAGCACACACAGAGCTTTAGGTCTCGACCAAGCACTGTGACAGACGCTGGAAATGCAAATATACCCTGGAAACATGTCATTTTCTCCTAGCTAACATGATAGAATAGGAGATTGAAAGGTACAAAAAATACATAGATGCATTTCATTAGCAGCATAAACAAAGTGCAATAGAAGAGGTAATTAGATGTCATATGATGAAAAGGAAAGGTGGGGAAAAAAACTTAGGAAGATAGACATAAACAAGAGAGACAGAGGAAGAAAAGTATCACATATAATCACGGGCCAAGTGCCCATTATTTCCCATTGCCTTGTTTCTTCATCACTAAAATGGAGATCATAATACCCACTCCATGGCTGTTATGAAGACTAATTTTGGTAATAAACAAAATGTGAATTACCTCTGTTCAAAGTATTCTACTATACATTACTCTCTCAATTTCCACCAAAAAAGAAACAAACCACAAAACTCTTAAGTAAAGATAAGAGCTCAAACGTAAACAAAAATGCTTGGAAATATTAATAGGGAAACAAAAATATAAGGTAGTTAGATAAAGGAGAAAGTTATCTCAGGGAGAAGCTAATCAAACCTTAGGAAGCTTGATTTGGATTCTGTCTCCTAGAAGAGGCCTCCTCTTGCCCCACCATCAAAACACCTCCTAGCTGATTCCCAAGAGCTGATATGGTCACCCAGGTGGCCTCTTATTCACACTATTTAAGTGTACTCCATTTTCTCTTTTTTGTTAATCTCCACCACATTATATTTTTTCATTGCTTTTTTCCTTTTTTTTTTTTAGAGACTAGAAGGTGAAAAAGTGGAAGGGAGAGAGGAATAAAGAGAGAGAAAGAAAGAAGGAGGGAGGGAAAAGGAAGAGATAATCATCCATGTGACAGAGACACATCCAGTGCATGCCCTGAACGGGCCAAGCATTGAACCTGCCATCCAGGTACACTTCCTTGTCTGGGAATCAAACCAAGGACCCTTCCCTGCTCAAACTGATACTCTAACCCCTTAGTAACTCCTACCAGGGCAAAATTACTCCATTTTCTGCACAAAACTACATTAGGTACTTAGCCTCAGCAGCTCCCAGTATAAAACAGAGCATCCTTCCAACTCTAAGTGTGAAGGTTGTGGACAATCCTGCCTGGTCACTCTTCAGCATTAGGGGGTTCTTTGGTCTCAGGGACAGCTGACATCCTTAGTTAGCCAACCAGCTGCCCTGTGGTACACAGTGTCCCCAATGATGTAAGTCTGGTGGGTGATTCTCTCATAGCCTTATAAGCTAAGGTGATCAGATTTTAACATTGGTAAAGGGGGACACCATTGACCAGGGGGTGGGGGGTTCTTTATTATTATTATTATTATTATTATTATTATTACTTAAAATATTACAAAGAGTAGTACATATGTCTCTTTCAAAAAATCAGAACTTTTTAAAAATGCCACGAGACGCGGGACAAATTGTTAAAAATTGGGACTGTCCGCCAAAAGCAGGACGTCTGGTCACCTTATTATAAGCAGCAGTTGGAGGAGAATCCAACAGTCCCTTTGGTAGCCTCGAGGTGTCTAAGCACCATTCACATCATGACCACCACAATTATGAACCATTGTGTTAGTGAGATGTCTCTTTTCCTTTCTCTTTTTAATCATTAAAAAATAAGACTATCAAATTTCACTGGAGCAATGCTCACCTCCAGTCACATCAACACATTTATTAAAGCCCTTTTGCTTGCCCAGCTGAATGGGAAGTCTTAGAGGAGGGATTACTTAAAAAACTCTGATTTTGAAGAAATGATAATGCTGTGGGAAAGAGGTTTACCCAAGGAAACCATGAAAAGTTCCATGGTATATAAAGCACTGAGAGTGGAAATGTCATTTACTGGGTTTTATTTCTATGAGGATGGAGTCGATGGAGGAGATGCCATGGGTAGAGGATTTGGAGAGTGGGGAACTGTGGAGGGAAATTGCTTTCTTCTCCAGCAAGTAAGAGAAAAACAACCACAGGAGCAGACAGGCTATGCAGCCCATTAGAGTAGCCACCAGAGACTGACTTTGTGACGAGAGAGTTCATCATTTAGGGTAAATGTTACTGGCGGTTTTAAAAGGTCTTTTGCTTCAGTTTGAATGTGGTGCCTGTGTAACTCAGTGAGATATTGAAGGAAAGTGAAGGGATTAGTCAAAAGCCATATATGCATAACACAGACCACTGTGTGGTGATAGCCAGAACTAAAGGGGGAGTGGAGTGGAGGTGGAGGTTGTCAGAGGGAAGAGCAAATGGGGACAGAAGGCTGCAGTGTGTAGATGATATTTCATTGAGTTGTACACTTGAAACCTGTATAGTTTTGGGAACCAATGTCACTCAGATAAATTCTTTTTTTTTTTTTTCTTTTTAAAGGAAGGTCTTGTTTTGAATCTTTTTTTTTTTTTTTTTCTTCAAACAGGTGTGGACAGTAGAGGGAGGATCCTGGGGCCCAGGATGGAGCAAGAAGGAGAAAGGAACCTTGGAGAGGGGCGGGGACAGTGAAGACCCAGTGAGAGAAGGAACACACTCCAAGCCTCTCAGGGCTTAGTTGGTGGCTGGCAGGACCCTGGGCAGGGATGGCGGTTGGCAAGAAAAGGTTGGCCCTTGACGCCCAGCATTGGCCACCTCCCTGGAGGGGGCTCAGGGTCTCCTCGGAGCCTCCGGGAATATGAAGGAGTCCAGAAATCTGAAGGACTGCAGTCAGCAACAACATCGGCTGGGCTGGGAGCAGGAGTGTGATAGCCAGAGCACCAGAGCGAGGCCAACAGCCTGGGCGTTGGGTCCTGCTTGTGACGCACAGCAAGGCAGGGTTCTGACAGTGACGCCAGTGGTTCCTCCAGACTCTGCCCTGGCGGCGATGGCAGAAGCCCCTGCCCGTTACCTGGGGCGATGTGGCCCCTGTTGATGCTGCTGCTGGGCTTCCCGAGCTGTGGTGAGTGGCCCCATCCCAGCTTAGCGGATGGAGTCTCCCGCCTCCGTGGCCCCCCGCAGGCCCTGCAGCTCCCTGGACAGGGTGGCCAGGCGGGGTGCGCTGTTCCCTGCATGCCTGGCGGGAACGTGGGAGGCCCAGCGGGCACTCAGGCGCCCCTTTCCTTCCTTCCTTCCTTCCTTCCTTCCTTCCTTCCTTCCTTCCTTCCTTCCTTCCTTCCTCTCCCTCCTCTTCATCTTCCCCAGGTGACAGTGGGCTCATCTCCTTCCCCTGCTCTCAGCCTCCGGAGGTGCACATGGAGGAGGACTCCACACCTAGCACCTCACACGAAAAATAACTAGAAAGAAAGGGAGCCTTCCTTGGCGAGTGGGTGGCAGCTGTTAGGGCCCCCCTCTTTCTCACCCCTCTTCCCTCCTAGGCACTTAAATGCACTGGGGATGAAAGAGGGGAGAGTGGGAGAGCCTGGTCTTCTAGCCATTGAAGTGTGCATTTTGGTGAAGTCTGCAAGATGGGGTTTTGTGGTTTTATTCCTGTTTGCCCTCCCCCATGAACATAGAAGCTAAGGGAACATACCTGATACAATTAATTTTTATTTCCAACACACCATTTAATCAGAAGACTCTTTTGCCCACCCACCCACCCCCCACCGTTTAAATTACTTAAACCCGAGAAAAAGACATCCTAGAAACTCTCAACCTCCCCACCCCACCAACCACTTTAAAACAGTCGAAAGAGCACATACAAGTTTCCCCCCGTATTTGGGGAACAGTGTAACAACAATGGATTTCACTTGAAATATGCAGACAACCTACAGCTATGTGGAATTTGGTGTTATTCTATGGCAAAGGCATTTTAGCCCCAAGCTTTTGGAAACTATTTATTATGTTTAAAAATGTGTGCTTCATAAAAACTGAAAAAACCATGTGATTTTTTGTGTGTGTGTGGATCTATAGGCTATAGCTGTGATGTTTCACATGTAAACACCCTTTTGTTAACTTTTTCTAGGATTCAAATTGAGTTTGAGAAACAGTCACAGCAATTGTTATATTTAATTCTAGAATTTGAACTTATTTACATTTAAGCTGATTATTAGCTTCACTGTGACCTCAAAATCCAGGATCTCTCATAGAATGTCTGAGACCCCAGTTAGACTCTGTACCACAGGCCAGGTGAAGGACCCTAATGGTTCATTAATTCCTGCACCAGGCCTCTATTTGTATAAAAACCAATGGATTTCTGTGTGTTTAATATCCTATATAATAAAAGGGTAATATGCAAATTGACACTAACAGCAGAACAGCTGGGAATGACTGGTCACTATGACACACACTGACCATGAGGGGACAGACGCTCAATGCAGAAGCTGCCCCCGGGTGGTCAGTGTACTCCCACAAGGTGAGCTCTGCTCAGCCACAAGCCAGGCTGACAGCTGCCAGTACAAGAGTTGGGGTGGCAGCCTCTCCAGCCTCCTCAACAGCACTAAGGATGTCTGGTTGCAGCTTAGGCCTGCTCCCCACTGGAAAGTGGACATCCCCCATGGGCTCCTGGATGGCCAGAGGGCACAGGCTGGGCTGAGGGATGCCCCTCCAAGTGCACAAACTTTTGTGTACTGGGCCTCTAGTTTAGTTATAATAGAGCACCTGTGAAGAGATGCTAACAGTCTTAGAGCACAAGAAGTTATAAATCAAGGTATTTGAGAGACTGAGTTTAGACCATAGAAGTAGGAAGACAGCCTGTGGTTTTTTACGGTAGTTTGTACTCAGACTTTTATTTTGCTTTTGTTACCAGTTGGGGTTACTCCCTGGGACCTTGGTTCTTTTTGTAGATGCAGAAAAGAGTTTAAGGTCAACAAAAAATAAAAGTAAAGCAAAATGGGGTTTATTGAAAATACATTCCAAATGAGGCGCCTGTCAGTCAACAGAGTGTGGGAGACAAATTGGTGAGAGCAGCCAATGGCAGGGCTGCTGTAGCTCACTGGAAAGTCAGAGGAAAGGGGCCTAGGAGACAGGTTCTGGGGGTGAGCCCAGGATGAGCCACAGCTGCCCATTTCTCCCCTGGATGCAAGCATCATGGGGGCCTTTAGAGGTTAGGGGATATGTGCCTGTGGGAAAGCAAGGGGAAGGGAATGGCAGGGGGTTGCTCCCTGGAGGTGGAGGCCATGCTGGAGAGAGCATGGCCCACAACTCCTGGGTTCTAAGGAGGGATTGCATGTGTGGAGCCTTTCATTTGCATCCAGGGATGATTGACTGAAACTATCTTTCTTCTGGGCATGCCCTTAACCCATAATGTACACAGAAAATCCACAGGGGGTGGGGTCAAAGCTAAAATGCAAATATTATTATAATTAGTCCCTAGTTCTATGAAGGTCACATTGGCATTGAGGTCATATCTTTTTCCTCTGAGCTGGGCCCAATACAGGCAGGTCCAAACCTGCCAACTATCAGTCTGCTGGGCCATCCATAGAGAGGAGATCTGAAGGCACAGTTGGTCCAACCCTTGTTCAGGACCTTGTTCAAGAGCCTCAGGGAAGGCTCCGCCCCAGCCACTCATTTAACTTCTAATACACCTTCAGATTCATTTACAAATGACTGGTAACCAAATGCCATTTACTGGTAGGCACTACAGTTTCAGTTGACCTTAGTAGTAAAATAAGTAATTTAGAATGCCCCGTCCATCTAATTGCATGCAAACTCTAACCCCCTGTATTGGATTACAAGATGCAGAATGAATTACTATGCTCCATCCCTCCCCCATGCCCCATATGTCATTATACTTTGTTTAAAAGCACATCAGCATTTTCAGTGGAATTCAAAAAATGGTAAATATAACGTTACACAAATAATGAGTAACTATATGAACTGTCAGTAGTTGAATGATTTTTCATATAGTTTTTAAAATCAAGGGTACACATGATTAAAAAACAAGTTTATTGTGTAAGCATAGTAGTAATCTGGCTTGCTTTCAGTAAGATGTTTTCTCCAAAATACATATTACTTTTAAACATATGTTTCTATTTTGAGGAAGTAACTGCCTATTTAAAAGTCCTTATTTATGGGGCTGCCCCAGCAGTTTAGAGGCTGTGTGTAAAAGCATTATACTAAATGCTTACTATTAGGACATTTGCTCAAGCTATCATCTGTATTTTGGCAGATGTTTTATCTTTGCCACTGAGGTGTTAATGGAGATTTGAAAGGCTAGGTTCTAAAGATGAAAAATAGGTGTTATTCCCAAAATTGATAAATATTCTGAATCCAAAATTATCACTCATATTATTGAAACTATGTGTATTTTTTTTAATGTTGACTCAACTATGGCTAGTATAAGCATTGCTTTTAATGCTTTAATGATATTTTTGTGACAACTTTTATAAAGGCATTTACCCAACTTTTAGGTTTTGCATTTATAACTTTTTATACAAGATTTAAAAATTCTATATTTTTATATGTTGTTCCCAATATAGTGCACTCGGGCTGTCATGAAGCTACTTTCACTTGTACAGCTATATTTTCTATAACAAAAGAAGAAGAAGAATAGGGTCAATTTTGCTGAACTCATTGTAATATTAAACTAAAAATACTTGATTCTGACAGACCTAAACTGAAACAATACAACCTGGATTTGCCCTGTGTGGTTATGTGGAGGTGAGACAGGAGTTAGAAGCTGCACCCTCCTCTACTTCCTTCCATACCCACGGAGCAGTTGTATATGACTCCATATCTGGCCAACCCAGGGACTGAGAATATTTATGCATATTTCAATGTGTGTCACACTGATGGGCTAAAAGACAAGGCAGGGAATTGGGCAAGTGCAAGGTCTGTCAAATGTTTTTACCTGTTTTGAGCCACATATGAGCCCTCTTGCTACACTCCAAGCACTTTACAAGGCCTTTCTGAACATGGAGACACATTTCAGACTCTATGCCTCTTAATAACACAAAATGCAGTTACCAGGTAGCAGGGATTTTGTTGTTTTTAGCCTTCACTGGTACCTAATATATTTTCTGTGCTTACTAAGGCCTTAACGATGGATGTTACTGAATTTAAACTGCCCTTCCCTCTGTAATTCTGGCTCAACCACTGCACTTCTTGTAAGGCCACTTTACAATTGAAAGGCTCTTAATTTGAGTCAGAATTAAATACTCTGGAGACACCTTGCTTTCCCCCATATCTTGTTTGATCTTTATTGAGGAGAGATTTAACTAAATCCTCCTTTTTTACCTTAATTCTAACCAATTCAGTTTTAAGCTCCATATTTTTATTTCAGGGTCAAAGTCAATGGCAAAACTGGTTCATTTCTAGCAGGTATCTTTACTCATGAACTTTGCTTCATGTACCTTAGTGACTGCTGGGACTTATTACCCCATTCCTGAACAGCCATTCTAAGCAGACAATTATTTTCCTACTCTACTTAAAAAAAAAAAAAAAAGTAGTTATGGTGTAGATTCTTTCAACTTCTTTCCCACCATTTCTAAACTTACCTATATCATCTTAGGTAACCTTCATCACTTTCACTTTCTCACCAAGTTTCAGAAGTATACCTATTCACCTTTTTTAGGAGATCACCTCACTTGTCTACAGCTCTTGCACTTCTACCACCTAGGAGATCTACCTATTCAATTTAATTCATCAGTTTTATATCTTAGATCATCTTCATTGACTCTTTCACCATAGCTTGCAGACATGCCTAAATTTTACTCCAAATGAAAAACAATAAAAAGTAAGTAGAAGAACCAAAAAATCTTGCCCTGTTCCTGTCTCCACAGTCCTTCCAAAACCATCTTCTCTCTCTGTTCTCTTTGACTGTCAAATTTAATGAAGAATAATTGCCTCTCCTTTCTCCCCTCCCACTTACTTCACATTACAGTATGACTTCTCATCCCATTAGTCAACATTTTCCAGATAAAGTACCCAATGATGTAATTTTTAATCTAGGGGCTATTTGTACTTATTGCACTTGACATCCATGTTGTTCATATCAAGAAACCTTCTTTATGTCGATAGTGGAGGTCTTTGCTGAGTCACCTACTTTGCACACTACTACTCACTTTCTTAGTTTGTTCCTTTTTAACTATTTGCTCCAGAATCATTGGTATTCTCCAACATTCACTTCTCTGATACCTGCTCTGATGCTTTGAAAGGCCTCTCTGGACAATCATATTTCTGCTCATAATTTCAATTACCAGTTATATTCTTGGTCTCTAAAGCTTTCACTTCCCAAATGCACAATAAATGGCAGCTAGAGTTGACTAACTTTGGCTCTTCCTGCCAAACTAATGAACTCTTCCATCTCACCTGCAACTGACTTAGTTGAAATTTTGCTTTAAAATATATAACTTCATGATTCCATAATCAGGTCTATAGAAGTAAAATGTAGAGGGATCTCTTGAAATATGGAAGAAGAATGAATCATCTCTGATACCAATTTTTTGGGGTATTCCTTTCTTGGGATTCATACTTTAACACTTTTACATTCATAAAGAATGTAATGAGGCATACTTGCTGGACCTTGGGTTTAGTCTGTAGGCTACAAAATAAAGACATTGTTTTTGCTTTTCTACCCTTTTTCCTAATGGGGAGACCATTTAAATCAAGTATTAATTACAACATTTAGTCATAAGGGTAGTGACAGCACTTGAGAGGGAGTCATAAGAGCGATAAGGAGAGGATGAACAGTTACATAGTGGTACTGAAGGGGAACAACATTAAACATCTGAACTGAGATTTAGCACAAAGAGCCAAAGTTAATCACCTCTAGTTGCCATTTATTGAAAATTTTCTAAGTATATGAAAGACATTGAGATAAGGATTTGTGTTCCTTATCTCATTAAATTTTAACAAAATCTCCAGGAGGCCCCTAGCTGGTTTGGATCAGTGGTTAGAGCGTTGGCCTGTGGACTCAAGGGTCCTGGGTTTGATTCTGGTCAAGGGCATGTACCCTGGCTGCGGGCATATACCCAGTGGGAGGTGTGCAGGAGGCAGCTGATCAGTGTTTCTCTCTTATCGATGTTTCTAACTCTCTATCCCTCACCTTTCCTCTCTGTAAAAAAATCAATAAAATATATTTAAAAAAAACACAAAACTTTAAAAAAAATCTCCAGGAGGTATATACTATCACTTCCCATCATACAGATGAGGAATCTGAGGTGCAGAGGTTAAATAATTTGCCTATGGTTATATCTCTAGAAGGGGCTAAGGCTTGACCTAATGTCTGGCTCTAAAATATTTGTTCTGACCTGTACACCCAGAGAAGGGTTAGGACCTCTAGACTGGGGGAACATGTGCAAAGAAATGGACAAGATAGTACATAGACATGTTCATGGGATTTCAAGAAGGTCATTATAATTGGACCTTAGTTTGGAAATGAGGAAGGATGGAGATGTAGGTAGACAGGGCCTTGATGGACCTCATTTGTATTCCATGCTAATGCACTAGCAATTTAGCCTGAAAAGATGGAGGGGGGTTGTTAGAGTATAGAGACCAAAAGAGTGCCCATTTGCATTTTGAACATTTGTTTCTGGAGCTGTGGAAAATACACTGGAGCTAGGATGGGGAAATGTTGAGGCCAGAGTCAGACAGCTAATTCAATGGCAGTGATTCAAAGGAGAAATGAGGAATGTCTAATTCATAAAATTGGCATTGCAGTTAGGAACTATTAAATAGGCTGAGTCCACCAAAAATATCCATGGCTAAAAAGAGGGAAGAATCTAGCATGATCCTCAGGCCCAGTCTGGTTGACTGGTAGAAAACAGAAAGTACTTCAGGGAGGTAAGGATTTATGGGGAGGATATAAAGAGGAAATATTGACTTTTGGACATGTCGACCTTGATGTAACAGTACTAGGTCCAAGTAGAAATGTTCAGCTGACAGTTGGCTTTCCCAGTTCTGAAGAAGAAAGGTGGGACCTGGTTAAATAAAAGTGTGTAGGTAGTTGAACCATGAATTTGGGTAAATACTGGGGAGGGGGAGGCAGTGCTGCCTACGAAGCCTTTAGGGACACTAATATTTATTGTGAATCATGGAATAGGTTTCAATAAGGAAAGGAAGCTGGGATGGTGAACAAACAGTAGAAGGAAATTCAGAATCCATAGATCTAGAGGCCAAAGGACAAGCTCAAGGAAGGAGCTGTCCACTGGCTCAGAACTGCAGAGAAGTTGAGGTAGAAAGTGAACCTTACAGATTACATTTTTCACAAGGGATTGTTGGTGGCTTTGTCAAGAGCTGTGGTAGTGAGGCTAATGTGGAGAGATGGCAGCCAGGTGGCAGAGATTTAGGAAATGAAAGGAAGTAAAGAAATGCTTCTGGGTTGTTATGTTATGTTGCTAGGGACAAGAGAGACAACGATGAGGGATGTCCTAAAGGTGAATTTTTGACATATTTTTCAATGTTTAAAAACAAACAAAAGCAGAACCTATGTAAATGGAATAGGGGCATGTGGGAGGCTGATAATCAACAAGGGAAGTCCTTGAAGAGATTGATAGGTGGGGAAGCAAAAATAGAAACTACCTCTCAGGAAAGGGATGCATTTATGAAGAGGAGAAATTGGAGTGAAAGGGGAGAGAAGTGTGGAATTCAGGGGTTGCAGTTCAATTTTAAGGTGAAGATTATTAGAAGCTTCTGGCTTCCCATGTGGCATCACTGATGGACTCAATCTGAATTAAGAAATAAGAAGAGAGGGCTGCTTTGGAGAGTATGGAATAAGCTCCTGCAGAAGGAGGGTGATTTAAGAACTGTTACAGAGGAGAGGAACTTTATATGGACCATGTTTAAAAAAATTGAAGACCACCCATCTGAACGGGGGAGAGGGAGAGGGGGGTGACAATTTCCTATTGTTCTCTAGGTAGCAATACACATTTTTTTGGAAACCTGTAAGACTGATTCTTGTCGTGTACTGCCCTTCTATAGCAATTTGCTCATACAGGAAGGATCACAGTGTCATAATCCTGTGCTATAAAAAGTGCATAGCATTCCCCATGTCAGAATAGGAAGCTTTGAAGGAAAAATTCATACACCTCCTCCCCATCCAAAAATTGTATCCACACATCCTATCACAATTTTTCAGATGGTAATTCTCAATAAATGTTTGCTGCATTTTTAAAAATTTTGAGCCATATATTGAGCCTTCTTTGGAACCACATGTTGGACATCTTCAGGACGGTGGAAGGAGATGGTTAGGTTGGTGATTGGTATTCACAGAGATTGTAGAATCCAATTTTTTTGGCTTTTAATATAAAATAATTTTCCATTTTATTTTTAATTTATTTGTAACCTTGGAATCACTGATGGTTGTATTACCACCTTTCTATCTGGTTTAGACTGATATAGGCATATCTTATTTTTCAGAATTTTCATACTCATGTTATTTATTTGTATTCTTTATTTATTGTTTCAAACCTTTTCTTCCCTTTGCTGTTCTATTAGAAGGCAGTAGGCAAAAGAGAGAAAACCCAAATCAGATAATTTTATTGCTTATGTTTAAATAAGTGTTTATAGAAGATGAAGTTCTGATTAACAGTTGGTAGAGTGACATTTTTTGGAATACCCTTATTTATTAATTATAGTGCAAGTGTTATTCAAGTCATGGCTTATCCAAGTGAATTTTATTTGAATTTTATTAAGAGCACTAATTCTATTTAAATGGCTTCAGCTTTAAGATTTTTGTATATTACAAAAGCAGTAATTCAGTGCAATTAGTAGTTCCTGTATTCTGTAGGAAATCCATTCTCTAAGCATAAGTTATAAAATTGTTGAATAACTAAGCTAGCAACATGGTAAGTCCATCTTGGCTTTTAAGAAACATTGAGAGAAAAGACATACATATAGGCAATCAGTAATGCTGAAATGAATTAGTGAATATATTCAATTGGTCAACATCCTTAGGAAAATAAAATGTAATTGTTCAGTTCTCTCTTCCACCAACTGGAAATCCACTGCAGAACAAAAGTTCATTTCTCTCTCTATGAACAGGAGTAATTTGCATTACTGTCCATGTTCTACAACTTACAAAACACAGTGAAAGGCACAAGCCCCTACAAAACCAGATAATTCCAAAGGATCTGTCAGACAATGTCCAGATCTCCACTGAAAGAACACTAGCTAATCCTCTTGTCCATTTCAAATCTGTGCACCATATTTTCTGACACTTTCCTTCTTTTCTAATTCCAACATCACAACCACTTTCTCCTCTCCTTGTTGTGCACTATAGCTTCTCCTTCAATGCTTCTTTCTCAGGAGAAATAATTCAGAACCCCATGATTTTGAAAAATGCAACTGAAACTCCAGGTTTTCTCTGGGGCTTCCTCATACAGGGACACCTAGAAGTTCAGGGAACTGGGAAGAAGTGAACTTGTGAACCACAAGCTTGTTTCAGGCTGCAAATTCCAGGAAACATAACAATTTGCACCTCTCAGTCAGAGAAGGTTTAGACCATTGTATAAAGAAGCTGTTTTGCCCAGTTTTTAGAGTACTACCTGCATGTGTACACCATAGCATTGCTGAGAGGGCACTTGTCCATGTATTTGCTCCTTTGATAGTTGCCATAATTCTGAAAAGTAGTCTGGTGTTCATTTATGATCCTCTTACTTGAAGAGAGTAAACCAAGACACAGAAAAATTACGTGAATTGCTTAAGGTTACATACTTACAAGGGACAGGTAGCTTTTATACTCAGGCTTCCTGAACATTGTTTAGTTCATATTTCACTATGCATCCTAGAATTCAATTCAATGGGCATTTAGCAGATACAGTGTTCATAAAATAATACTGTATTATGTTCCTCAGTTTTATTCCCAATTTGAATAAAGGGAAGAAATTGTATGGATGAACCATTAAAGTTGATATTTATATTTGTTAGTACTTTGTTGTTTTTTTGTTTTGTTTTGTTTTTTTTCAGGGAAAATCCAGCTAACTACTTAGAGAGAAGAGTTAATAAATAGCTGAAATATATAGAAGAGAACTACAATTTCTCTACAATCTTGTACATTTTAGGTGAAAGATGACTTTTGTACAACAACTGGTAGTTTATCCTATTGGCAAGTGTTTAATAGGATATAACTACTTAGGAACAATATTTGTTTTTATTTCAACTGTTTGTTAGCTTTATGTTGAGTGGTTTATGGTTTTTAGAAGAAAGGAATACCTGTAATATGCATTTGGAAATAGTTGTTCTATAGTTTCAATGAAATGTGGGAGTTAGAAAATACCTTATAATTGTAAATATCTCTTTATAGTATTTGCATACCAAATTTCCATTGCTGTCTGTGTTTTGCAATGGGATATAGCCAGAGAATATTTTTTGTCCTTACCATTCTAAGACTTTCCATCTTAGAGGTAAGATATGATGTGATTCATCTGATTTACTTTTCATATTAAAGTATAGTAGAGGCTTTGGATCTAGAATTCCCCTGGACTAGCAGATCTGTGAAATAAAGATTAAACTTTCCTCTCTCAGAGTGCTGGCTGATCGTTCTCCTGTGCATTCTGCCACAACATTTGGTGCATTAGCCAAGACTCTTCAATTGAACTGGCTCATAGGCCACTGCTGATGAGAGCGGACTTTGGGGCACTCCCTTCGGGCTCTGTGACTTCAGGAAGGCATGCCACCAGCATATTTGCTAGTTCCTGAACTCACAGGGCCTCGAGGAACCGAGGTCACTCTGTGCTCTGGTGGACCCAAAAGAGGCAGGCAACACCTTTATGGAATTTCCCAGGGGGGGAGTCAAAATCAGATGACTGAAACTCTCTTTCTCCAAGCCTTTGAACCCAAAAGCCACACTGGCCATGGCTTTTCACAATTGGCATCCTTGAATTGGGACTTGGAGAAAAAGAATTTGCCAGGGCAAAAAATATCATTGGACCTGGTGGTGGAAGATTAACTGTGTACAAAACTCGTGTCAGCTGCAGAAGCCCACAGATCCGAGAGAGAGAGTTACAAAATCAGACACCCGGAGAAGAGAGAAAATTAGGAGACAAGTTAAAAGCCCACATATGAAAGAAAAGGAGGCATCATCAGAAAAAAGAAGTAAATGAAACCAAGTCAAGCAATATGTCCAAAAAAGAATTCAGATAAATGGTCATAAGTTCAGTGAAAAGAATGGAAGACAAATTCAACAATATGTAAAAACCAAGAGGAAATGAGGAAGAACCAAGAAGAAATGAAAAATGATATTGCTGCTATAAGGAACTCAATAGAAAGCATCAACAGTAGACTAGAAGAACAGAGGACCACATCAGTGAGCTAGAAGACATAGTAGGAAAAAATAACCAAGCAGAGCAGCTCCTAGAAAAAAAAACAAAACAAAACAGGAGGAGAGCCTAAAGGGACAACACAAAATGAAACAACATCTGCATAATAGGGATGCCAGAAGGAGAGGAAACTGAGCAAGAAATAGAAAACTTGTTTGAAGAACTAATGACAGAAAACTTCCTTGATATAGGGAAGAAAAACTCACACAAATTTAAGAAGCCCATAGAATCCCAAACAAAATGAATGCCAAAAGACCAATGAACACCAAGGCATATTATAATTGGAAAACACCGACAACAAAGTAAGAATCTTAAAAGCAGCCAGAGAGAGACAGAAAGTTACCTACAAAGGATCCCTCTTTGTAGCAACTGATGTCTCAACAGAAACAAATCAGGCCAGAAAGGAATGGTATGAAATATACAAAGTCATGCAAAGGAAGAGTCTAAATCCAAGAATACAGTACCCAGCAAGGCTAACAATCAAAATTGAGGGTGAAATCAGGAGCTTTGCTGACAAAAAAGGACTAAGGGAGTTTATTATCACCAAACCAGCAATGCAAGAAATGCTAACGGATCTGGTGTAAAAAGAAGAAATAAGAAGCAAAGAAGGAATACAGGCATGAAGAATACAAATGGTGACAAACAAATACCTATAGATAATAACTTTAAAGTAAATGAATTAAATGCCCTAATCAAAAGACATAGGGTAGTTGAGTCGATAAGAAAATATGACCCACATATCTTCTGCCTACAGGAAACCTGCCTCAGAAAAAAGGACTCACACAGACTGATGGTGAAGAGATGGGAAAAGGTTTTTCAGGCAAATGGAAATGAAAAAAAGATGGGGTAGCAATACTTATATCTGACAAATTAGATCTCAGAGTGAAGGATATAATAAGAGATAAGGAAGGCTACTTCATAATAATAAAGGGAGCAATCCAACAAGAAGAAATTACTCTGGTAAACATATATGCACCCAATACAGGAGCACCCAAATATATATATATATATATCTTCTGGAAGATATCAAGGGAGAGATTGACAACAATACAGTCATTGTAGGGGACTTTGATACCCCACTATCACCACTGGACAAATCCTCTAAACAAAAACTCAGCAAAGAAGCATCAATCTTAAATGACTCACTAGATCAGATGGAATTAATTGACATCTTCAGAAGATTTCACCCCAAAGCCACAGAATCTACATTCTTCTTAAGTGCACATGGGCCATTTTAAAAGATAGACCACAGATTAGGGCACAAGTAAACTCTCTTCAAATTCAAGAGGATAGAAACCATATCAAGCATCTTCTCAGATCACAATGGCATAAAACTATAAATCAGCTACAATAAACAATAAAACAATAAAAAATCAAACACATGTAGGCTAAATAGCATGCTATTAAACAATGAATGGGTTACCAGAGAGATCAAAGAAGAAATAAAAAGCATCATGGCAACAAACAATAAAGAAAATACAACAATCCAAAATCTATGGGACACAGTGAAAGTAGTCTTGAGAGGGAAGTTCAGATCTCTACAGACCTACCACAAAAAAATCAAGAAAAAATGGTAATAAATTACCTAACCCTACAATTCAAAGAGTTAGAAAGAGGGCAACAAAAAGAGCGCAGTATAAGCAGAAGGAAGGAAATATTAAAGATCAGAGCAGAAATAAACAACATAGAGACCAAAAAATAAATGAATACAAAAGATCAACAAAACCAAAAGCTGGTTCTTTGAAAGGATAAACAAGATTGATGAACCTCTAGACAGGCTCACCAAGAAGTAGAGAGAGAGGAGACCCAAATAAAATCAGAAATGCAAGAAGGGAAATAAAAACCGATGCCATAGAAACAAAACAATTATGAAAACATATCATGAACAACTTTATTCCAACAAAAAGGCCAACCTAGATGAAATGGACATATTCTTAGAAAAATACAAGCTCCCAAAACTCAAACAAGAAGAATCAAAAAACCTGAATAGGCCTCTAACTACCAAAGAAATTGAAACAGCAATCAAAAATCTTCCAGAAAACAAAAGCCCAGGTCCAGATGGTTTTACAGAGGAGTTCAACCAAGCATACAAAGAAGAACTAAAACCTATCCTACTTAGACTATTACAAAAAATTCAAGTGGAAGGCACACTTCCAAGCTCTTTCTATGAAGCCAGAATTACTCTAATTTCAAAACCAGATAAAGAAACCACAAAGAAAAGAGAATTACAGGCCAGTATCCCTGATGAACATAGATGCTAAAATCCTTAGCATAATTCTAGCAAATCACATTCAGCAATACATTAGAAAGATCATACACCATAACCAAGTGAGATTTATTCTAGGAATGCAAGGATGGTTCAATATCCACAAATCAATAAATGTGATGCATCACATAAACAAATTGAGAGACAAAAATCACATAATCATATCAATTGATGCAGAAAAAGCATTTGACAAAATCCAACACCCTTTCTTGATAAAAACTCTCACCAAAGTGGGAATAGAGGGATCATACCTCAACATAATAAAAGCCCTATATGACAAACCTCCAGCCAGCATCATACCCAATTGGCAAAAACTAAAACCATTTCTCCTAAGAACAGGAACAAGACAAGGATGCCCACTTTCACGACTCCTGTTTGATATAGTACAAGAAGTACTAGCCACAGCGATCAGTCAAGAAGAAGAAATAAAAGACATCCAAATTGAAAAAGAAGTAAAACTGTCCTTATTTGCAGATGACATGATACTATACATAGAAAACCCCAAATAGTCCATCAAAAAACTGTTAGACCTAATAAATGATTTTGGCTATGTAGCAGGATACAAAATTAATGCCCAGAAATCTATGGCCTTTTTATATACCAATAATGAACTCACAGTAAGAGAAATGAAAAAACAATCCCATTTACCATTGCACCAAAAAAACTAAGATACTTAGGAATAAACTTAACCAAGGATGTAAAAACATACTCAGAAAACTACAGTACACTGAAAAAAGAGGTAGAGGAAGACATAAATAAATGGAATAACATCCCATGTTCATGGATTAGTAGAATCAATATCATCAAAATGTCCATATAACCTGAAGCAATCTATAGATTCAATGCAATACCTATTAATATACCAATAGCATATTTAAAAGTTCTAGAACAGAGTCTCCAAAAATTCATCTGGAATAAACAAAGACCCCAAATAGCCACAGCTGTCCTGAGAAAGAAAAAAATGTTGGAGGGATCACAATACCAGACATCAAACTATATTACCAAGCCACGGTTCTCAGAACTGCCTGATACTGGCACAAGAACAGACATATAGACCAATGGAACAGAATAGAGTATCCAGCAATTAACCCAAGCTATTATACTCAATTAATATTTTACAAAGGATACAAGAGCATAGATACAATGGAGTCAAAACAGTCTCTTTAATAAACGGTGCTGGGAAATTTGGTCAGATACATGCAAAAATATAAAACTAGATCAACTTATACCATACACAAAAACAAACTCAAAATGGCTAAAGGACTTAAATGTAAAATGGAAAACCATAAAAATGCTACAAGACTCCATAGGCAGCAAAATTGCAGACATATGTCACAGGAATACCTTTACAGACACAGGTCCTAGGGCAAGAGAGACTAAGGAGAAAATAAACAACTGGGACTACATCAAAATAAAAAGCTTCTGCACAACAAAAGAAACCATCAACAAAACAACAAGAAAGCCCACTGCATGGGAGAACATATTTCCCAATGTTATCTCTAATAATCTCCAACATTCACAGGGAACTCATACAACTTAACAAAAGGAAAATAAATAACCCAATCAAAAAATGGGCAAAGGACCTAAATAGAGAATTTTCAAAAGAGAACATTCAGAAAGCCAAGAGACACATGACAACATGCTCAAAGTCAGGAATTATCTGAGAGATGCAAATCAAAACAACAATGAGGTACTACCTCACACCTGTCAGAATGGCTATCGTTAACAAATCAACAAAGTACAAGTGCTGGAGAAAATGCTGAGAAAAAGGAACCCTCCTTCACTGCTGGTTGGAATGCGGACTGGTGCAGCCATTCTGGAAAACAGTATGGGGTTTCCTCAAAAATTTAAAAATGGAACTGCCATTTGACCCAGTGATACCATTTCTAGGAATATATCCCCAAAAAACTAGAAACACCATTCAGAAAGGATGTATGCACCCCTATGTTCATAGCAGCATAATTTATTAAGATTTGGAAACAGCCTAAATGCCCATCAGCAGATGAATGGATTAGAAAACTGTGGTACATCTACACAATGGAATACTACACTGTTATAAAAAAGCAGGAATTCTTGCCGCAGCATGGATGGAAGTGGAGAGCATTATGCTAAGTGAAATAAGTCAGGCAGGGAAAGAAAAATACCACATAATCTCACTCATTTATGGATAATAAAGCACATTGTACTTTGAACAATGAACAAAAAATCTCTAATGAACAAAAAATAGATACAGAGGCAGAGAAGAATCAAACAGACTGTCAAATTACACCGGGAAGGCTGGGGAATGTTGGGGGTGTGGTAAGAGATCGATAGAAGGACATATGCATGCATATAAGTATAACCAATGGACACAAGACACTAGGGTGGTGAGGGCATGTGCTGGGGGGTAGAGGAGGTTGGGAGAAGGTCAGTGGGGAAAAAAGAAGACATGTACTACTATTTGTAATAGTTTAAATAAGAAAATAAAAATAAATAAATAAATGAATGAATGAATGAATGAATGAATGAATGAATTTACAGTATAGCTCACCACACGGCTTGGAAATGCAACATAAAGATAGAGATAAACTTCATATGGGTTTAGCAAGTTTGTTTGGAGGCAGTACATAGAATTGAGAATGAATATAATATGTGGTTTGATTTTCTGTTCAAAATTTCTCCATGGTAAGAACAATGTTTTCTACATACATCAGTGAGCAACAACAATTACTTCAAAGCTTCTGAAGCCAAATACTACACCTGCATGTGCCAACACAGGTTGCTGAATTTATTCCCAATACTCTTGGTATTGTATACTGTATATTTCTGAGAATGAATAAGGAATAGTTACAATGGTGTCTATCATCTGTGCATGTTAATATTAAAATAACTTGTTTATCTTCTTCACCTGGCCTGCCTTCTCTCTGTAGCTGCATTGCTTACTTAAGGGGACAATGGAGCATTGCTCTTTTATTTTAAGGATTTGTACATCCCTAAGACCATAACTTATAGAATTTGATAGTGAAATGAAACTATTTTCTTTTTCTTTTCCAGGTTCAGCTCAGCTACTATTTAATGTAATTGACTCTGTAGAATACACCAAAGATAATAAAACTATTCTCATCCCATGCTTAGCCACTAATGTGGCGGCACAGAGCCTTCAAGAAATGTTTGTTAAGTGGAAATTAGGGGAAAAACAAATTTTCTACTATGATGGATATGAAAACAAATCCCACCCCATCAGTGAGTTTTCGACTGCATACATCGTACCAGATGCACTACTAGCAGGCAATGCCTCTTTGATCATGGACAAGAGCAATGCTGTCCCAGGAAACTACACTTGTGAAGTAACAGAGTTAACTAGAGAAGGCGAAACCATCGTAGAACTAAAATATCGTGTTGGTAAGAATTTCATAATCTTCCCTTTTATTTGTCCTACAGTAGCTTAATCCTGTTAGAAATGGGGCACAATGTGGATGCGGACTCCTTTGAATTAAAAAGAAGTTTATGACTAGTAAATGATTACGTAATATTTAGCAGCTTTAAGATTATGACCCTTACTTGCTCTACTTTTCATAATCAAACTCCTTAGCTGTTTGTTATTTGTGTATTCTCAAACTTTTGTTCTGAGAACTGTTCTGCTGGTGTAGAGGTCCAGGCGTCATTTAATCTGCATTTCTGTTTGCTGCTCTCAAAAGTACTATCTTTCATGTGATTAGTTTCCATGATCTTTCCAATGATGTAGTTGTTTTTTTTTTTTAATCACCTGCAATTTGGTCAAGGGCTGACAAATACCAGCCATGTTCCAGCTGGAAAACAAAATAGATCAGAAAGAGAATGACAAAATCAAAAATCAATCAAATTTGTTTTTCCTTGAAGTTTCCTGCTATGATGTTTGTTCTTTTTCTTGGATAGGGTGAGGGAGAACTAGGGACCCAATAGAATTAATTTGAACTCAGCCTTGGTTATGGCACCATGATTGTGCCCTTTCTTCACAGACTTGGGCTGGTAAGTTGCATAAAACAGTAAAGCTAGCTGAAGTAAACAATCTCCTTGCTTTCTAGTCCTTGCCATGCCAGCTGATTACTTTAACCACATACAGGTGCACACTGACTTTTTATTTTGAAAGCTCTATTTAGAACCACTAGACATATTACTGCTCTCAGGATTGGACAAGTTTTTGAGAACCTCTGCTTTAGATGGAATCATA